>VYZW01023392.1:52962-67884 GCA_013401315.1 Balaeniceps rex
TGGGAACGTTTTTAATTTGTTTATTTATTTTTTTTTTTTTTTTTTTTGGCAAGAGACTCCCATCCCCCAGATAATCAGAAACACTAGCAACTCCTGGCTATTCCCAGTGTTTTGTTCCAGAGGACAGGAACTTTCTCTTTAAGACAACTTCTCTGTCAGACAGAACTCAGACAACTGCCTTTCTCTTTAAGACAACTATAACTGTCTACTAAACAGGTAGCTTCAGTAATTCCTCAGAAAAAAATAAATTAACACTTGGAACATGAAAAATGCTATAGAAATGCCAAGTATTATTAACAAAATGCCAAGTATTATCAAAAACCCAAGCAGATATGCAGTGCAAAGGTATAGAGAGATTATAAACAATAGCAGCAGCAGAACCCAGGTAAGAAATTGTTTCAGTGGTACTTTATTATTATATGTTAATACATTACTTAGTAAAATCTCATTTTTATCCCTTGCTCAAAGTGCCTGCAGTGGGACTCATGTAGCTTTGCTATTAAATTCAGCAGTCTGCCTGTGCTCAGAGAAGTGCAAATACAAGCTATGTGAAATTGCCATCACAGGAAAGAAGCAGGATGAAGTGGCTTGTATTCAGTTTTCTGGGCTGGGGAAAGACTGAGAGTGGCAGTGCACCTACCTGGCTAAAATCTAACTTAAGATTCTCTACATCAAGTTGCAACCACTGCCAGAGGTTGTAAACTTGTACACAAGTTTAGTTGTGTTTGTGTGCTCAAACCAAATCCTAGGTAGTAATACCTCCCTTAGATCCTGCACCAAGGAGACCTCCCTTAGAACCTGCACCAAAGTTAAATTTGTGTCTTGTATTTTCAGTGAGAACACTCCTACCTGGGATCCTTTGGTGAAATCTATGGAGATCTGAGATCTGACTGGAAACAATGGAGCAAAAAGAAGTCAAGTCTTAATATGAAGGCCAACCAAGTAAGTTTGCTTCTGGAGTATATTGAAGGCAATGGAAAAAGCTCCCATTTGCTCCAGCCTGCTTTTTTTTCCAAGGTTCTCAGCTTTTTTTCTCTTGAGTGTATTTTAAAACAGTAAGAAAACTCAGTGACTAACTCAAAGAAGTGATAATAGATTTTCTTGCATTATAATAGTGTGTAGCATAATGCCAATACTGACAACCAACTTTATATTTGTACGAGCTTTGTTTTTAGCATTTCTGGGGAGGACATGAAAAAAATGCTAATTTCCATTTTACAAGTATCTAAAAGTATTATTTAAAAGTATTTCCTCTTGAATATCTTTTTCCCTTTCATTTGCAATAAGACTGTTTAAAAGTTATCCTGTTCATCTGTTCTGTTCACTATGTATAAACTTTTCTTTATAATAATTCCATGACAGATTATATTTACTGTTGTTCAATCAGCTGGACACTCACAACAGTGCTGGTATAAATCACTCTGTACTTATGACCGTTTCCTACGAAATCATCAAATACTTACAGTTCAGAGTTATGACACTCTTGAGGGATTTACAGCCATCACAAGACTGCAGAGAACCAAAAGGAGTCAAGGATGACAGTCCTGCTTAGGTGATGAAGCATAAACAAATTTCTCAACACTGTAGACTTATCAATCACAAATAACACTTCCTAAATCAGATGTTTTTAAAGATGAGGAAAAAAAAATGCTCCAAACAATTTCTTTCTTCTCTCATGGTGCCCAGCACAGACAAGCAGTATTATTTAGTAAAAATAAAGACATTTTGAATGCTGTTTTGTGTACTGTAGTTGAATTCTAAGTCCAAAGTAACAGGAACAAAGCATGTGTAAAGATTGTCATCTGGCAAATAATGTCAGTCACCGTCTTCCAATAGAATAAATATATTTAAAGAACATGGATGTTAAATGTATGCTATGTTCTAAATCTACTTAAATAATATATGTACTCTACTTAAATAATATATGTACACACAGCAGCAACAAAAATTCTAAATGAAAATATAAACCTTATTTTTGTTTCTACATAAAATGCTATAGTACTAAAGTAATATAGTAAGGTCTATACGAGCTAATAAAATTGAACATATTATTATAAGGATAATTTCAAAAATCTCCTAAATATAAATCAATTCATCTTATCTTAATCCAATACCTTTCCCTGTCTGGTGCATTTAGTTCCTTTTATTTGCTTTTCATTTCCAGATAGCTGCCAAAAAAGTAAATAGCATGACCTGGGAAATTTTGATCTGGGCAATCCAGTTTAAAATCAAAACAAAAAGGAAAGAAAAAAAGTGGAACAATTAATGTCATTCAGCAAGGTTTCAATGAAAATACATCTGTCAAAAATTTTTGACAAATTCACAAATTGGATTGATAAGGAAAGTGTGCTGAAATAACAAATACCTGTAAAGAATCTGGTTTAACCTCCCATAATAATTTGGTATAATACAGTATATGCAAAACATACAGCAAGTATTACATAGATTAAGCCTAGCTACCAGCAGAATGTAAAATGCAATTGTAAATGGAAATCATTGTCCGACAGGAGGTTTCTAGTGGGTCCCTCTGGGATCTATTCTCTGTCTACATACACTGTCCTTGGCAGTGGTAGGAAAAACGATATAAAATCATTGCTGGTAACATTAGCAAATGATTAAAAAGTAAAAGGTAAATAGAAAATAATGACAGGGACTGATAAGATATGCCAGGTTGACTTGCTTGGGAAAATGAGCTCATTGTGACACAGCTGAATTTCAGGTCATGCTTCTAGGAACAAAGAACCCAATCTTAAAATAGGATTTCCTCCTGGAAACCTGCAACTCTTTGGATTAGGAAAGATGGCAGGGATATTAGTATAAACAGCCAGCTCTACATGAACTACCAGCATGATGTAAAGCCGCTTTGGGATATATGAACTTCAGAGAAGATGTTACCATGTTGATGGCCATACTGTGATTAATGCTGGATATGTCATCCCAGTATTGTTGACTGTACTTCAAAAATCAAACTGGCAAATTTAAAACGATTCAGAGAATCAGTAAAAAATTAGCCTGGTAGCTGGAATAGTTCTGTACTGCAGTGATTCTTAGGAATCCAGAACTTCTTAGCATAGCCAAGGCAATTTTAAGGAATGACTTGATATCTTAAGCTAACAATGAGAAATATGAGTGAATATAAAAAAGATGCTGTTATTGCAATTCACTGGACACTGGCTAAGTCAGAAGTACAGCTTTTAGGTAAGGAAACACCTTATAGAATTCAAGATAGGTTTTGTCATCGTATTTTCTTTCGCATGCATGTTTTTCAACCAGCTTTAAAAAATGTGTTTATCAATGTACCTAAAAAAGGGGGAGGGCTGACCCAAGACTTCACCAGTAGGACTGTTTGCCTCCTGTTAGGCTACCTCTGACTGCAGAATCAGTAGCTGTTTGCTCGAGCAAGGAGCTCAGGAGCAGGGCTGTGCTGATGCAGTGCTCTGCTGCTTCTGCTCCCTGCTCTTGTTGCATTAAGACTTGGCTCCTTGGTTTTGCTCTCTTAGCTCCTTGGAGGCTACACCAGATTGCTGGATTCAGTGTCTGTCTTCAAAGGGACAGCAATTCAAATACATCCCTGTCTTAATGCCCTAGAAATTAGTTAATTATAAAATGAATGCATTTTGTACATAATAAAAAAAAAAAATCTATATTTTAAGTCTTTGTTCTTTGATCTGGTTTTGTGGATTTTTTTTAATATTCAGTGAGATTGATAAAAGCCTAATTCATTTTCACACTGTATGGAACATATACTTTGAAGACCCAGGCATAGCAAAGACTTAGGACAGCAGTGACAGGAAAGAAAACTTTTTGACTGGTAAACTGGGTGACTGTACATGAAGTCATTGAAATAAAACCAAGAAACATATGTATGCATGTGCTTAAGCCCCTAAGGTGTTTTCACAACAGGACCATTCTATAAAAGCCTTTTCAATATGTTTCTTCATGATTCTGTCTTCAAATGCCATCTGACCTTAATAAAACTGCCCTGGCTGCTTTACAGGGCATAACGTACTGTTCCTCGTGGTCTCTTACAAACAGCAGTATTTTTATAGTGTTCTCTGATAATCTTTCAGAGCTGAGCCCAGTTCCTGATAAACTGGTGTTATTTTCCCAGGTTGATTGTGAGTAGTTATTAAGTATGTAACACAGTGTAAAACATGACCAGGAGTTTATGTGTGGAAAATTTTGGACAAAGTGTGAAAGTTTATCTTTAAGTAGAGAAAAATGATTGTCCCTACATGTAGGTTGTTTGTTTTTTTTTTTTAATAGGAATCACTAATGCTAAGGAGGAGAAAATCTTGTGTGTATTCTAAATGTTCTGCTTTTTAAATGCACTGATTTTATGCAAATATTTGCAATAATAATGATTATAGGTTTGGTGTCATCAATTAAAAGAAGGTTTTGCACTATTTTTCTTGTTTTCCTGGAATTTTTTATTGTTTACCTTCTTCTGTTGCGTGATGGTTATTTTCAGAAGGTGTTACGGTTTATATAATAAGATGCTGTATAAAATAAAGTGTTATTGTATTGCTCCGTATTTTCCCAAGAAGTTGCACTAAAAATAATATTCAAATGCCACTTGCAAATACTGCAATTTGATAGCGTTCACCTCTAAGGATATTGTTTTAGCCCAATATAGATGCTCAAATTAAAATTAGTAGTATAACAGTCCATGAGGTGCTTATGTTCACAGAACAAAGAGACTGTATTTGACTTTACTATTTGTATGCATTTCAGTTTTTTTCTCTCCCATGTTTGCTGAGGGTTTAACTCTGTAGTGAAGAAGAGAGGGGGTTGTGCAAAAATTTAATCCCAAATTCTCAGTTTCTTCTGCACAGCCTTTACATTTGTTCTTGAGGAGGGATCTGAGGCAGGACTTGCATGGGTAGTTAGAAATCTTTCTGCCAAAATGATGCAGAGCCCACTAGTCAGCAAGAGTCAGCAACCTCTGACTTGCTTATACTTATGCAAAACTCCCCTCACACACTTCACAGATCATCTCCTTTCTCTAAAGGTCTTTTTGCTGCCAATTCATATGGAAAAGCTTTACTAATTCCATAGCTCATGAGGTAAGGTCTGTGAATGCATACCACTTCATTTGGGTTTTTTTGTTGTTGTTGTCTTTTCCTGTTGCAAGTGTATATCTTATATTCTGCTCAGCCTCAGCCCTTTTGCATTATGGCTTTTTTCCTACCACTAAATACCTCTTTGGAGTGTTTTCTCACAGGTATAATATCTTGCAGTTTTCCAGCTTTAATCTTATTTTCTTGCTCCTCTTCCTAACTACTTGATGTAATTTTAAATACTTTTTCCTCACTAGCATTAGCAGTTCCTCCCACCTTAGTATAATCTTTGATTTTCATTTATGTGCTACATCATGAATGATAACATCGAATATGCCTAGACTGAGTACTTACCCCTGCAGTACCCCAGATGAAAATTTTCCCTCCCTTGAACTGATACATGGCCATTTATCATTCCCCTTTGTAATTCTCCTGGAAAGGTTAGATCTAATGGGTTTCTAAGCAAACACATAAAATCTTAACTTCCCTATCAGAAGTGAAGTGGTGGAAGACAGAGTTAGGACTGTCTTTCATCAACATAATATTTATAGCCAAGCAAATGAACACTTCAGCTCTGCAAATCCTAAATTTGTTGCCAGACAGTATCTGGAGATTGTTTTGCATGTTTTGATTAAATGCAGATTCCTTAAACTTCTTTTTTTTTTAACAAAGCCTGAGTCCTGTTTTAGTTCTTGTTCTTTGTTTTCTCTGGTAAGGGTCTGTGATGAATGAGATGTCCAATTAATGACCCACATCACTGAGTGTAAAAAGTCTCTTTGTTCATGAATATAGCAGTTCACTTAAATTAACTTTTTACAACAGTTCTGAGGCAAAATCTAAACCTCTGCTCAAACCAGGCACCCTGGGAGACATGAAAAAATAATAATTCTCAAGCTTTAAAACAATTTGGCTTTTTTATATATGTGAAAATTTTTAATGTTTCAGTTCTGCCAGAAGTTGGACCTAAGAAAAGAGGTAATCTACTTGAATAAATAAGATCTATCATTTAATATGTCCAGATTAATTTACTGCTGATGTCTGTTTCCATGCTACTTGAAAAGAATATGCTTGATTCACAACTGTGTGAAAAAGGAGAAGCTGGTCATTTGCAACATCAGTGCAGTTGTATTATCAAAATTTCTGTTGAAAACTCCTTACCAGTATGATTAGTGTTTTTGAAGAAGTTGCAGTCCTGGTTTTACTGCTCTCCAAAATGTTTTTCTCATGGTCTGTGTGACAGACATACAGAAAAAAAGAAACCTTCACCAGGAAAAAGGGCAGAACTGAAACAACTGCATTTTTCTTTTCAAGCTGAAAAGTGAGTTGCAGTCACCCTTTGGTGCTCCTCAGAGGCTCCTGGGGCACACATGGCCCATGGGAAGGTGCCTTGTGCTCCCCTGAAGTGGCACTTGGCCCCTGCAAGGGAGCCAGCAATGAAACTTTGAATGGGACCACAGGTTGTATCAGTGTTAAAAAGCAGAAATAATTACAGAATTCAATAACACTCATCACTGTAGCTGTTGAATTTCCAGTAACCCCTTCGTATGACTCTTGCTGGGCATTGTTGAAGACATTTGTCACACAGATGGAGCTCTATGAGCTCCATCGATGTTTTGTGGTGTTGTAGTGTTTAGTCAAAAGCAAATCACCAGCAATTTTTGATTGTGACTTGCTACAAAAAAGGTCTTATGTTAAAGGAAAAATACACATTTTAATTTTTCTTGGAGTGTCCCATGGATCAGGTTAGTGCTGGAGAACAAACTGGCTCAGCTTCCTCTAGGAGTGGTTTTGCCCATGTTAGTCCTGTTTGGCTGTGAAGGGCTTTGATTGTTTGTGCCTAAATTGGACCTCCCCACGTCTAAACAACAAGCCCCCACCCCACATCCTGCACGGCTTGTCCTGCATTGCCTTCTGTGCTCCAAAAAGCCAAAAAGAGGCAGCTGGCCCCCAGCCAGCTCCCACCAGCCTCATGGTGGGGGTGTGTGGTGGGTGTCTCCGTCAGCCCCTGGATGGGCGAGCCAAGGCCATGTTGAAGTGCTGATGATGCTCAGGGGAGTTTCCCTTTTGTATGGCAACAGAATACAGAACAAAATGCATAACGTACCCCCAGAGTAAGGCTAAAGTCAGGTGCGACACCTGAATTTGAAAGGGGGATACTTAGATACTTAGAGGACAAAATCTGAATCTTATCCCTGATTGATGATTTCATCTTCCCAAATGCATCCACATACTTAACATCTATTACAAATAATAGGTATTAATTATAGTACCTTATGATAATACCTTAATAATTACTTAAGATCCGTTACATTTTTAACACTAATTAGAGCAGGGACTGTATCACAGTTGTCCCTCTTGCAGCAGAGTGCTGTAATCAGTGTGATGAAGAGGCATTTTCATTCTCTCTTCTTTTTCAGAGAAAGTGTTTTCTGAGCTGGTCGCCCCTGAAAAGGTCCTGGACTAGCACACCCTTTCTTGGCTGAGCACAGTCCTTTAAGGAGAGCATGGGCTGAACCTGGGTTTCCCACATTCTCTTCCATGCTTTATTCTTTCCAGACCAGACTGAATCCTTTCTGCTAGCTAACAAGGCAACCAAAAGTCATGTGCCATCCTGCTGAGTGACAGTGCTCAAATAATTTGATCAGTCTTGCTTATTTCCTGCTATAAATCTTAAGAACATTTTGAAAACCTTTAAAAGGGTTTATAAACTTGTATTTCTCCTGTGTTGCATATTTTGTTTCTTGCAGTTGCAATAGCAGGAGATGAGCAGCTGTGAAAGAATTGCTACATGTTACCTGTTAAGTCTAAGCAAAAGCTGAGAGGCAATATGCAAAACAACAACAACAACATAAGAATATATGTGTGGTTGCATTGTCTCAAACAGCAGTACAGAGAGAGGAAGATCAAGTTTAATAAAAGTATACAAGCTTAGAGTGGGAGGTGGTTGGACTGAAGGATAAATATTTATATTCCAGATATTTGCCTTGCCATCCATTCTGGTACTATTCCACACACTACGTTGCAGAACAACGGATGGGCGTGAAGGAGAAGTAGATGGAGAATGAAGACACACCAGAGGCGACTGTTGCAAGTGCTCCTACGTAGTGCTGTTACCAGAAGCAACAGCACGAACCATCTTGTTACCTCACCCAAGCTGTGCTCGGTTTCTGGATGGTTGGTTGGTTGTGTCTTCCTTCGTAAGAATTTATTTAATCCATTGCCCCAAGTCGTGAGCAACAGAACAGCATTTAAATATGAATCTTGCTAGCAAATTGCTGACTGTAGTTTTCTAATTCCTGTAGGTAGGCATGGACAGTGTTATAAAGCATTCTTGACAAATAATATAATACTTCACTAATAGGCTCTATATTAGCTGGAGGAAAGTTTTCAGTAACTTGAGAATCCTGTTAGCTAATACTGCTTGAAATATGATGACGATTGCTCTAAAAGTTGCTTTATTCTGCTTCCCATAAGACATTTCCTGCCCATAGGAGTCACTGGTAGGGTGAAATATCAAAATATTCATAAGAACTTTCATCAAATATCAAAAGCTCCATATTTCCCTAGAGAGGTTATTTCCCCTATCAAAGGATGTGAGAAATTGTCCAGAATCAGTGTTGCCAGAGTAGCCCCTCCTGCTTCCTCCGCTCTCCCTCCCCTCCTCCTCCCAGCTCCCTCTGAGGCCGCTGCGCTCAGCAGCTCTTTCTGCATCCAAGTGCAAGAGTCGGGGTGAATAACAACAGGCCACCTTAACCCAGCCAGGTCTGTCTTCCCCCGTCGGCATGTTCCCACCAGCACTTTTAAAACCTTGCTGCTGGTTTGTTTACTCTGCCCTTTTTTTAAATTCCTGTCTCTGAGGGTGAAGCTGGGGTAAGCTGACAAGATGTGAGGTCCTTCTCCTTTTTGCCTGCTCCTTTCTTGGCCAGGCAGTCCCTCTTCTTTCTTTGGGCCAGCTCTGGTGCTCATCAGGCCTTTCACTGAGCTGGTTCAGCTTGTGAAGCTTGTCACTTTTTCGTTGGCCACCTTAGCTGTCTTCAAGCCAGTGAACTGAACTGGCCCAGCACAGGGCTGACCTTCAGAGCTGGTGCAAGGAAAAGGACAAGAGGGAAGGAGGGAAGGAGAGGGAAAGCAGGAAATGACCATTCAACACTGCTCTGCCATTAGCTTATTTTAGCTGGCGAGGTGTAACTTTACCCTAAAATTCATCATTAACTTGAGTGAAATTAAAAAATAGTTAATATAAAAAGCACCATAAAAATAAAAGAACCACATGCTATTTGGCTGCCCATGCACTAGTCTTCATTAAAAAGAAACAGATTTTTGTGCTTAATGTCTTGTGCTAAGAGACTGGTTTTTGAGGTGGACACCCATGTGTTGTGGCTTCCTTAGGCTCCTGAAAAATCCATTTTGCTCCATTCTATTCAATATGAGTACCAATATTGCCACTTACTTTGCCTTAGATGCCGGAGGATTTAGCCACAGGAAAGAAGTTCTGAACTTTCAGTGCTTACCTGTTAATGGTATTAAACCATTACAGAAGAATAAGAAGAATAAGAATACAGGCTTTTGGAGAGTAAAATCCGAATTCTTTTGTTCATTGTTAAAAAAAATCCTGTTAACCACCTTCTACGCAGGGCCTTACAGAGCAGTCTAAGTTGGTGTGACTCCATGTACCATCACATTAAAAATGATGTGACTGAGAGATTAATTTTCCCCTGTAGAGGTTTGTAGCAAGACTAGTTTCTCCTGCCTAGAGAAATCAGAGGACTAAGTTGTGCTGCAGAGGTGCTTGCTTGTGTTACAAGTCGTATGGTCATTAATTCCTGAGGAAAAAGAGTGGTCCCTGCCAACCAGTCTCCTACATACAGTACATGGCAGACATATCATTTATGAGAAATGTTACTGAGAATACTTTTTAATTGTCACATGTCCTGCATCACCATTTCTACGCAGCACACTAGCTACCTTTAAAGTAAAAAAAGTATATACTACTTTTTTTCCTTCCTTTTAATAATAATAATAATAATGCTCTTTTCAAGACTGAAAATCTTTTCAAGCCATACTGTAGAAGGTTCTTTCTTCTAGTTGCTTTACTCGAAGGTGCAACTCAACACGTTCCCTTACAAAACCATCCAAAGATGTCTGTGCTGATCAGCCTAGGTTTTTACTTTTGCTAAGTCCTGTTTCACATATGTTTGGATCCTCCAGCTCTCACATTGTTCAGATAGACTCCATTTTTCCTGCTATACACTTGCTCAGCATCGATACCTGTTGGCGTGAGAGCAGATACTGTGGCAGAGAGGGGCACTGCATTCTGAGCCGAAGTATTTAACATAGCTAATGAGGACTGCCGCTACCCTCCACCCCCACAGAGCTGGCTTCAACTTAATCAGACAATTCAAACTGGATTTCCAATAAAAAAAAGGTAAGGTAAAATACGGGATGTGACATCATTATTATTTTTAAGTCCTAAAAGTGTATAGACAGTAGTGATGAACACCTGGAAATCCATTGGCCATGATAGCATGGTCCTCTCATTCTGAATAGTGTGCAGCCACCCAGCTCCCAAGAGGCCCAAACTTAAATAATATCTTAACTGATAAGCTGCAAAAGCCGCTGTGTTTATTTTTGTCTTAGAGAACTGCTGACTGGGACTGTCATATATAGAGAAGTCGGTACATTCAAAGTAGTGGATAGACTCTGCCTTTCCTTCCAGCTTACGCTGCAGCTCCTGAGAGTGTGGAAATCAGCTGTAAAATGAGGGTGCAAAATACTTGTTTGCTGGTTTTGAACAAGTGCAAATCTCTGTTCTGCTCCTCAGCTGGGACTGAACAGTGTGTGGCAGAAAGTAAGATACCAACCTTCTTGCTCCTGAGAGGTCCCACAGCCATGGGTGATCCACCCCACAAATTAGAGCAGCCTTAGGGTGGCTTCTGTTTGCACTGGCTTCTCCTGATAGACCTTCAGCCTCCTGGATTCATGTCCTGAAACCACAGCTCCTACTGAGATTGCAGGCAAAGGAGAAAGAAAATCATCAAGTGGCCCACTAAACTCGGTTTAGGACAGGCTAGCTTGAACAGAGAGCAATAAGCAACTTTGTCCCACAGCAGAACCTAACAAACACAGACAAATGATATGCACCTAAGTAGAAGAACTGTTTACACGTGCATCTGTATAAAAAACGAAAGGCATCCCCAGTCCATGGCCATTCTAGCAGATGAAATCTCTGTAAATTGTGTTGCTGGGGATGGATTCAGGCTGTTGTGGAGACAGTGAGGGGTGCATTCTCGAAGTATGGAATAGCATGGCCTGCTGGCTGTCATTTCTCCCATGAATAAATGACTTTTCACTCTCATTGAACAAAGTCCTCAACGGAAAGTCTTCAGGCAAAAGCTCTGGGATGCTGGATAAAAGCTGAAACAGGGCTGTCACTTGGTGGTGACACGTCACTAGCCACAGAAGACACTTTATCTGCTCCCCTGTCTTTCCTTCCCTGAACATTTTCCATCTCATGACAGGAGGAAGTTACTCCAGAAAGCACAGTTTGGGTGCTAGACAGTGTCAGTCATGTCTGAAATGCTGTTAAAAGCAACGTGGAAAACCAGAGGAGTTCCTCACCGGGATCTGAGTTCCTCGTCCCCTCTGAGTGCCCTCCCCTGAGGCTGTGTGCAGCTCAGAGCTGAGCACCACAAACCTCGTTTGCTAAACTCACTTGAAGCACTCCTGTGGAGAAGGCATTTAGCCTTCCTCCCAAGGAGGATGGTCCCTGAGGGGGGGAATGGGGACAGAGCAGCTGGAGGGAGGGGCAGTTTCACACTGCAAGTGGGGCACAGCTTTGGGGAAAGAGGCACCATTTCCACAGCTGCCCCTAGAGAGGTTTTAGGGAAAGCCAGTAACTTTTCAGGTGGCCAGTGAAATGAAGGGAAATGTTCAGGTTTGGTTGCAGAGCTAGCTTGAGTGGAAGTTGAATAGCATTAGCTTTCTGAAGACTCCCCAAACCATGGGACAGCAACAAATCCACAGCTGGACACCGCAGAGATCTTTAGTTGTGTTCTCTTTAGCTCTGTTTTAGTGTATCCTTCTCAGATCTGGCTTAGCAGGACTTTGGAATTATGGGGTATTTTTGCCACTTTACTCTTGTGTTGCTTTGATACAGATATTTTCTTAAGCTGTAAAAATAGCCTGTGATTCACAGTAGTGCTAAAGCAGCAGATAAAGGCAGATACTCGTATCTAGATGGGACTGAGTTTTATTTTTCTGTACCTCGTTTCGTCCCTAGAGACCAACTATGTCTATAAAACATTAGAAAACTGTGAAAGCAATGTGAACTCCTAGGGGTGATAATGCTGTATAAACTAAACAGGATGAAAGAGATCCCAGTAACTACACAGGCTTGGCTGTATCAGTTACAATGGTACAGATATAATTCCTTACAGTTCTAGCCTCAAACATGAAAAAGGCCTGCCATTTGGTCATTCCACATTAAATAAACCAGAGATAATGCTTTGATGTACTGATCTTCTTTTCCTTTGAGGGTACCTATTTAAATCTGGTAACACCTTGCCTGTAATGATGAACAGTGAGGGTCTGAGTCTGCTTTCAGATTGGCGAGCAAGGTCAGATCGTAATCCCAGCACTAACGAAGTTGCACGAAGCCTTAGTGCTCCTCGCTTCAGAGAGAAAAAACACACAGCTCTGCCTAGCACCGGCTCACAGCTCTTGAAGTCTGCTTTGTTTCACCTGAAGTTATCTCAAATAGCTTCCCCTGCCCCTCCCCAAATGATCCTCTGCTCTGCACAGGCCAGATCTGTTCTTAACTACTTTTGTTAATACAGTTGCGTGAGCTGGTAGCGTAATTTTTTTTTTTTTTATACGGACAGATTCCCTAACATACTTAGTTGAAACATCAAATCCTTCTGCCAGCATAGTTTGTTTCATCCCAGGGACGGGTGAGGCATACTTGTCAATAAGCATCGCGTCTGCACCGGAAGGATGTCTCATAGAGCTTCACCAGCAAATCTTTTTATTTCCTAAGAGTGGGTCTTAAGCCAGGTTTGCATTTAGATGGCTCTGTCAGGATAGCAATTCTAGCAAGCCCTGTTGTCAGCCCAATAGATAGATTATATATCTGCAAAAGTGAGCTTTCTACTTGGTAAAAATCCTTTAACTGAAAATGACTGTCCATAAACCAAACCAAGGCATAGGACCTGCTGTTCAGAAGTTTGGGCATCACTCCACCAAGGTACTTTTGAAAAATTTACTTGAAAGGGCTTGCTTCAGATAATATTGTCAAGGCAGCGTTTCTGCAGGATGCCTTAAGAATGAAGCCTTCGTATCTATGAACAATGATTTTCATAGTGTCCAAATGTTTTTTAAAAATTACTTTATTAGCTCCCTCCAATCTACATAAACTACTAGCTAGGGATAAGAAATAATGTTTGGGGGGTTAATGTTCTTATTTTTTATTTGATAATAGATTTGAAAATTTAGGGACAGAACTTTGGTTTAGACCAAGCCAAAGAAAACCTTAGGCATTTCAGCAAATAAAAATTATTATATCAGTAAAAATGAAGTGAAAAACCTAGTCATTGTAAAATACTAGCCAAACCCACAAAGTTGTTGGTTTTTTTAAGTTTTAATTGATTTTATTTTTTTCATCACATTCTTTTTCAGACTGACATTTAAATTCACAAATAATTCCAGTCTCTTTTTATGGTGAATATCTTACTTATCAATAACTTTGTTTAGAACTGTTAGCCTGTTCTTGCTTTTTCATCTGGTTTTCAAGACAGAAATAGAATTAAAGTAACAAACCCAGAAATATTGCTAGAGGTTTTTTGGTTGGTTTTTGGTCGTGTTTTTTTTAATGAAGATTTTTTATGGTAATATGTATCTAATTAACAAAAGAGAACAAAATGAATGACATTTTTATTCTTTCGACCTTATAAAGCCTCATGCAGAAATTTTTTGTTGTTGATTTTTCTTAAAGCAAAGCAGCCACAAAGCTTGAGTTGCCATTTTACTTCTCCAGATAAGAGTGCTGTGTTGTTATTTGGTCTAGGTACTAACTTTAATAACAATTAATTTCACTATTTGACATGGCAGTAGTATGATTTACTTTAGCCATGTGCCTAGCACTAAGCCATCAGATATTTTCTTTCTTCCCAGTTCATGCAAGCAGAATATTCCAAGGTAGATAGAAGTGAACTTTTTTAAATAGTCTGTATTATTTTATTTAACAGTCATTGGCATTAGAGACTTGGTGCAGGGTTCAACTCTATTGCATTTAGCCATTGGAAAGGTCGCCTGTCACTGCAAAGTAACATTTTAGTATTGATTGGGTATTGATTTCAGTGGGACTGACTTCAGTCCCATTGATTTCAGTGGGATTTGGGCATTTCTGAAAATCCCACTTGACATCTACCTACAATGTTAAATGCCAAATTGCCTTAGAAAACCCTACCTCTTGGACACTAATATCATATTTTTAAAATGCAGTGTAAGTTCCTGTGTGATTTAGGCAGTTTTGAAAGTTCAGTCCATCTGACAGCTCATTTAGGGGAAGGACAGATATTGCCTGCTTTCTTAGACCCTGAACCCATGTAGGGTAGGACAATACTTGGTCCATCCTCTACCACCAGGAATTATCTGGTATAGATCTTGTTCTTTGGTCTATTTTCTTATCTATACACGTAGTTTAAAAATCAGGCTTGGAAAACAGAGTTGTTATCACAGCACAAGTACCTGCAAGTCAGTAGAGATGGATAAACTCTCTATGTACATGTACATAGGCTACAGGGAGTGCAAAGCTATAGGGATTATTTTAAACCTCTTCAAATTATTTCACGTTTGGTGAAGACTG
>VYZW01023392.1:79858-104393 GCA_013401315.1 Balaeniceps rex
TGTTGGTGGGCCAGTTCCACAGAACTGGGGACAGAAATGATCTACTGGATTTCCATCGACTTCAAACAGAGTCTGTAGCAGACCAGAATAACAAGCAGACCAGGTTAATAAAGGGTTTTTTTAAAGAATACTTGCAGCTTTCCATAGGAATATGTTGAAATGCTGGGAAGTGAACATTCACCAACTCCACACAGCTGTTATTTACAAAAACAGAGAAACACCTTCCTTCATTGGGAGGCTGTATTTGCAGCTTTATTTATCAAGGCACTTATCAGAAAAGGTAGCTTGTGGCTGACAGCATCAAGGAGCTGAAAGGACAGACGGGAGAGCAGAGATTCAGAAGGCGGTGGGCAACTGGCATAGCTGGAGAACCAGATCACATCTTCTGCTCATGCTGAGAGGTGAGCTAAGCAGAGCCCTGGCAGGCTGCACGCTTCCTTTGCACCTGAGTTCAGATATCTTGCACCGTTATTGTTTCAGGAACATATCAGCTTCTCAGAAAGCCCTGTATAAAATGGATATAACGGGCTTCAGAGTCACAGCCTCAGAGGAACAGTATTAGTTCAAAGCACCCTCAAGCAAATGAGAAAGTTTATTTTAAAATTTTATTTTACTTGCTTGAATTTTTCAGGGTGGAGACCATCTAAAATCCAATGCCACAAAACCACTGTCCTTCCAAAACGCTGTGGTTTTGTGGAGGTCAGAACAGGACTCTAGTTTTTGTTTCATTCATCTCTGTACACTGCAACAACAGTACATCTCCGTTTTTATTCCTCTCCAAGTGAGGCATGGGAAATGAGGCGAATAAAGGCATTACCAAGGGCAATAGACAATGGAAGATTGACCTAGGTATATGTTTAGCTAAATTGAGGAAAGGGAATGTGAGTGAGATAAACAAGCATCTGGGAAGACGGCTACTGAATTTCCCCACCAGTAACATCTCTTGAAAGCTACTATCAGCAGCACTCAAAACTCTTTGATCTGAGAAAAGACAAGGCGGAGTGCACAGCTTCTTTATGCTCCTAAGCAGTTTTCCCCTCAGAGACAACTGTGTGATCTACTGTTCATAAAGATATTTGAATGTGAAAAGCAGGAATTTGGTGAATTAACCTTTATACTAAAGCACCTCAAATACCTTGGGTTCAAAAGCTTAAATTGCACTTGAATGTTGCTGAACTACTCTTCCACTTATCAGAGGCAGAAAAGGGACAGCAAGAGAGAACTGAAGGAGAAAATAGGCTGGGACAGAACAAGCGTCATGAGGAAAGTGATAAACAAATAAACTGTGAAGAGAGACCCAAGGAGGAAAGAACAAAATCCTAATACAGAAAGAAAGAACACAAGGGGAATATGGTCTTCAAGACTATATGGAGCAGGCTAGCTGTTGTTTCAAAATATTCTGCTACTCCTAAAAGCATAAACTTCAGCATTATCTTTTTTAAAAAAGGGGAAAAGAAGAAAAACATTGTATCATAAATCATTGTCACTTTTAAAAATAAATAAAGAAAGGTGGACTCATGGAATTAAAAGTCAGTGAATCCACTTCCTCTGCAGAAAAAATACAAACATCCAACAGCCTCCTGTGAGCATCTACAAGATATCAGAGCAATAAATAACTGAGTGGAAGTGAACAAAATATGCCAGATAACCAACTACAGAAGTAAGTTAAAGCTAATAGGCCTTCTGGATAAAGCAAAGAAGTAGGTGTCATACATCTTGACTTTAGTAAGGTTTTTGACACTGTCTGACATGTTCAACAAAAATAAGTGAAGGATACGTTGCCAGAATGTAACTGCTTGGGAAACTGTACAGAAAAAGTAGTTATCACAGGTTCACTGTCTGACCAGAAGGGTGGATTCTTCAAGTTCTTTCTTGGGGCCAGTGATATTAATTAGTTTAATTAAAATCCTAGATGGTAGAATATTAAACCTGAGGATAATACCAAGCCAGGAGGGACTGCAAAGACTTTGGAGGAAGAGAATTCAGAATGATCTTGACAAACTGGGGAAATGGCCTAAAGCAAAGAGGGTGCAGCTCAGTGCGGAGCGCAAGGTAGTATGCTCGGGGCTGAGATGTGGGCTGCAAGACAGTGGGGTGAATGGCAAAGCAGCCATTCTTCAGTGAAGGAGCTGGGGGCCAGAGCAAACACAAAACGAACATGTGTCAGGAAGGTCAGGCTGTTGCTAAAAAAGCAAACATCGTACTGGGTTGTATAAACAATGTTGGCGTATGTAAGAAACATGAAATAGTCCTTCTGCTTTCTCACCACAGCTGGAGCACTGGGTCCAGTTTGGGGCACTGCATTTCAAGAAAGATGCGAATCCGTTGGAAAGAGTCCAAGGAGAGGAGCAAGAGTGATCAAGGGTCTGGAAAACATGCCCTATGCAGAAAGACTGAAGGCAGTGAGGTTGTTTAGTCTAGAGAGAGGCAAACTGAAGGGGTGTATGATAAGTCTTCAAATGTTTAAAAGGTAGCTGCAAAGAGGAAAGTAATAAACAGTTGTGAATGTCCAAAAGTAGTAGTGGGCTTAACTTTCAGGAAAAGAGATTAAGGGTAGACACTAGGAAATGTCTTCTGTGATAGTAACAGAATTGATTGGCTAGGAAGCCTATACAAACTCCACCACACGAGGATTGATAAACAGGCTGGACAAACATCTGTCAAGAATAATTTAGAAACAGCTGATCCCGACTTGGTGGAGGGGATGGACTAAATGATCCCTTGAGATGCCCTCCAGGCCTATTTCTACAACGTTATAATCAATGCATAGAAGAAAGCTATGGGTTTAAATGAATTAGTGCAGGTCATGAAGAAAAGGATCTGGGAACTGAAACATTCATTCACAGAGTTTACAAAATTTCAAGCTACATATGCATGACCTTCCCGTCCTTAAAATAAGGTGTTCTTATAGTGGTAGGGACATATCTCAGACCCAATTAACATTTCAAGCACAGTAGAATTTGGGGATGCAGCTCTTGTGTTGGAATGTACCAGCTAACTTCTCTGTAAAGTTAGGAGGTCTCAGGTCCTCCAAATGGGATACTGATTAACTACTCCTTTTTTTTCCCCTTGGTGGTGAGATAGTTGTGTTTAATCAAATGTGCTTCTGGAAAGGTCAGGACTGATATGAGTGAGATTACTTACCAGTATATGCATCTTCAAAATTTGGTTTCAAAGCAGGACTTATTTTGGAACACTTTTCCCTTCATTTTATCCAATAGTTTATTTTGTAAAAGGGCAATAATATATATCTGACTGTTTCATCTTCTTAACTAAGATAATTTGTAGTAGTCACTATGAAAAAGTCCTCCTAATACGTGACCTTCATTCTGTATCTTTACCTATCCTTCTGGTTCTTGTTTTCCTTGGTGTATCCTGAAAGCTCTAAATAAGCTATGGTGGTTTTCATCTAACCAATGAAAACAGGTTTTTGTGAAAATTATGCAAGCTTTTTCAGAATTTTTATAGGTCTACTTGTTGGCATTGACTCAAAGTTGTTCGATCTTTAGAAAAAGTCCTGGTTCCATAAATTCCCTGAAATTTGTAGAAAAGCAACGTGTATAAGACCTGCAAATTCAGACCCCTGCAAATGACTGATGCTATAGATCTCAACGTATGGCTCATGTTGTGCACTTGCGAAATACATCTATCAGCAATAGACAGTTACCTTAAAAGAGATCTGCATCCAGGTAGATGGTTTATAGAGTGTCAGGCCACACTGCTGGTTTAGATTTGAGGAATTACTTTGGAAGAACAAGGCGGGTTCTATTTTTGACATTTCAGCAATGAGACCACTTGTACATTATGACCCAATTTGATTTACTGTAAGAAAATAAGAGTGCTGTAATTTGTAAAAGACATTTATTACATGAGTCAAAAAAAGAAAAAAAGGGGAGGGAAGGGGGAGAGAAAGCAGCTTAACGTCTCTGTCCATCCCCATCTGGTTTTATTTTAATCTCACTCTAGTCACATATGAAATTTTGCTTAGCTGTCTTCATTTTCTTAGTCAATCTTGATTAATGGCCTTCAAAGTAAAAATAATTGGCCTGCATCAGGCTTGTTTTATAACTCTTGTTCACAAAGAATGTGAAAGGCTGGAAAATGAGCCTAAACAGAAGGAATGCATTACGTTAGCCTTTGAGAAAGAGCAGTCCTCCAGTTGTGTTTCACTGTGTATTTTTATAACAGGCGCCTCCTTGACTGTCCATGATATTGCAGATATGCAGTGCCAAAAGCTTTTGTATACTTCATCAGGCTGACCATGCCACTCGCAATCTCCCAGCAGCCGCGTGTGCGCAGGCAGAGGGAGGCAGAGCCAGCCCCTGCCAACCAGAGCGCCTCGACACATGCCCGTGGAGCCAGCGCAAGAAGCTGAAGGGATGCTTTTGTGCAAGTGCTCTCTAATGGCTCCACTCCTGCTCTTAAACTTCAAGAGAGTTGCCATGCTGTTTAGGGAGTGTGGATCTCGTTGGAACACAGAAGAGCAGTCATATGTTGATTTTAGGTGGGGTGAATGTGGCCCTGTGGCTTTATAATTACCTTTATTCCCCTCCAGTGAATGCAGTCTTAGTAGAGTAATCCACCGAACTGATTATAAATTTGATTTTTTAAAAAATCTTTTATGTTATAAAAAATTGCATCAATTTACTGAGCTCAATTTATTTTTAAATAAACAGAGTATATGCTCATTTTTAAGGAAAAAAACTTTTTCTTTGGCATATCAGGAAAGGACCTGATATGGGAAGATAGTTCTTGTTGGGACAAGCATTGTTTCGAACTTGCTTTCTTGCTGTCAGAAAGTTAGGGAGATTCAGCCTCATCCTTCCTTTGTGTAATGCACAAAACAGATTATTGTGCTTGCATGCATATGGCAAGATTCAGTATTATGTCCTGCTTACCAAAAAGGAAGTCAGCTTTCTGTTACACATCTTAGGGGTGAAAGCTATTACTTAGATATTAATCACAGAGAAAGAAATTTCTTCATTTGAATTATTTATGGAATAATTTTATGAATTTAGGAATATTTGAGCAACTCATGACAGTCTTGTGAAGTTATTATACTATATACTTATTTCCTTTTACAATTTTGAAATAGGAACAGTTTATGCTTTTCCTGATGCTTTTCATGTAACAGCCTCAACATATGAACTGAACTTCCATTAAGCTTCCTAAGATTTCTCTGGAGTATGCATGTGATATACTTATGATACTTTTGCCAGATATGGCTGGATCCAAACTTGGTCTGGAGATGAACACGTTTCCCAGAGTAGCTGAGACCAGCTGCTGAGTCCTGTATCTTCTCTTCTCCCAGCAAGGCAAACCGGGGTTACACAGATGGTATTTTCATGTCAGTGCAGATCAAGCTAAGCATTAACCTCATGGCATGGACCAAAATCAATCTGCAGGGCTGCCTGTATTTGGTGGGAGAGGAATGCATATTTTCTTCTTTTCAGAAAGTGGCACGCAAAATACAGATATCAAGAGATCCCATTCCCTATACTCCAACATGTTCTGTGCTGTTCTTTTAAACAGTTAATGATGTATTGTAACCCAGACATCTGACCTTCAACAAAGCACAGCCCCACCATGACATTCCTCCTCTTTGATGCCTCACCAGTTTTTGGAAAGTTGGTTTTACAGCAGTTCCTGCCAGCCCCAGGGCAGGTAGCCAAGGCTGATGTAAGGTCCATGAAGAGCAGAAAGAAACCTGCCATGTTCCTCCCCGCTACTGGAATGTGTCTGATTCTTCAGCTGCAAAGTCTTCAGAGTCCCTAAAATCTTTTCTTCAAGAGACTTTTGGACCTACCTGAGAACTGAACAGAGGAGAGAGACCTTTGCCAGGCATACGCTTGAGAAAATGTCACCAGCTGGAGAAACAATAGTACCAACTCCATAATGTTTAAAGCTTTGAAATTATGGCAGTGCCGTCTTGTTCCGTAGATATATTTTTCAAGGATTAAGCATTCTCACCATTAAAAGCTTTGGTCTATACCTTGTTCAGCTTTGGCTTGGGCTACATTATGCCATTGTCCCATTAGACAGCTAGCTAGCTCTTATGGCAGCTGTATTTTTTACACGGGAGAGATGAGAAGCTGCAAACCTAAGACAGGTACCATCCATATTACAGTGACAGCCTGTGTAATTGATCCCTTCCTTGCACTCCATTTAGTTTTCTTAGGGTCCACCATGGTACCTCCTCTGTTCATTCTTTGTCTTGGAAACACTTGGCCAACAGATATCGTTGTGTTTGTGGATGACATTGTGTTTGATGATTTCACTGGCACCCAAATATTACATTTAAACCTTATGGATATAGGAAATGGACTGAGATCAAACAACATGACATTGTGCGAGCGGCACAATACTGGCTTTACTGAGCCAGACTTTTAATGCTAAATGTCAGGGGAAACCTGCCAGGTACATGTCCTAGCTGGCTATATCAAAGCAATAAGAATAACAAATATATTGATAGTGGTACATAGATTACAGAAGAAAGCCTAGAAAGAGCTGGTCTGTTTTGACTCCTGCTTACATCCATTTGCTTGTGTTACTCTTTCTTTTCATGATTCACCCCAGCCACCTGTTTTGCCATAAATTTCAAAAAAAGTAAGCTCTTTGGGGTAACCTTTCCATAAGTTTCCTTTAAAAATTGCTGAAGTCCTCAGAATAAAAGAAAGATTTTCATCTTACCTGGAAATAAATGATATTTCTTTTTTTAGAACTAGTTTGTTTGCTTTGTGGAAATAAGCTATTTTTGGTTTTGTTTGCTTCCAGTTGACTTGAAATGAAATTTTTCTTTTGGATTACTTGTTTCCATTTGACCAACAACTCTCACAGTCAGTTATTTGTGTCGTTCGATCTGTGACTGCCTATGTGATGCTATCTGAGTTTTCTGCTACACTGCTCTTATATGGTAGTGGAAAATGACTGAAAACATCATTGCATTATCTTATAAATCAGTGGTACATTATGTCTTATACTGTGTGCAGAAGGTGTGGTAGAACTAGGAAAGGTACCCTAGACAAGGGTAGCAGATATCCATAGGTATGGTATGGCTTTCATACACAAAGAGACTAAACAGCCTGACTTTTCAGCTTAAAAGAAAAAACGTTCTGAGGATATGAGAGAGGTCCATGAAGTCATGGATGCTTCAGAGAATGTAAATAGGGAGTTCACTGTTTCTCACAACAGAAGAATGAGGGGAATCCAGTTGTGCTATTAAGCAACAGGTTTAAAAGAAAGGGAAATATTTCTTCTATACCAGAGACAATCTCATTTTGTAACCCACTATACTGCAGAGGCCAAAGTTTGAAGAGGATCAGTAAGAAATTGGACTTTCCTGTGGTTTGACCAGTCTGAAACAAAATTGAAACAAATGTCAAAGGGAGATGGGCAGCTCTCCACTGCTGCTGCTGCTGCCGCTGCTTCCCCCCAACTGGTTTGGCTTCATGGGCAGGACCTGGCTGGGGGCTGTCAGTCCAGCTGGCTGGCCAGGACATGTGCTGGTCCTGCCTGGCCAGAGCACATGCTGCCCTCAGACACTGGGCAGCCCAACATCAGCAGCCTGCTTTTCAGATGACAGAGAGGCAAACCAGTGACTCGGTGACGCATGTGTGGTTGCATGCTGTGCAGAAACGCTTTACACGTGTGTGGTGAGCACAAGTGCGTCGTAAGTTTTGAAGTAACACGGGAATAGAAATGCCAGAGAAAAGTAGTGTGTCATTTGCTATGTTTGCACAATGTCTGCCTGAAGATGCAAAATAAATGTCTAATTATTGGAGTGGGAAAGGAGGAATCGCCATGCACAATCTGTGTGAGAGTGCTCAAAGGCTATCCCACTTCTTTATTTTTATTCTTTGAATGAAAGCTTCCCAGAAAAGGCTATCTGAAGGGAGCTGGTGCATAACGAGGAATGCTGAGACTCATATGCATATTTTCATATAATATTTTCACAATTCCAATGTGGTACATGAACCTGTGATAGAAGTGGGCAGCAGAACAGTGAGAATGTGGCCATTGTGTATTTCATAGTTTATGAATTCATTTTGATTCTTTTTTTTTCATTCTAATTGGCATATCTCCCTTTCTGGAAATTGATTTTTCAGTTCAAAGCAGCATTCAAAGGAAAACAAAAGAAGAAACTGAAGACATTTTGAACCCATTTACATACTTCTAAAGAATTAATCCACTTTTTCAGAGAAAATGAGAGACAAGTATTTACATTTACTTACCTCAAAAGAAGCTGTGAAAAAATTAACACTTTCATCCAATTTTACTTATGCCAGCATTTCTTTTTTTGCAGTAAGAAGTCAGCACTTTTTTTACCTCTGCCTTATAGGACACACATATCTAGAATTCACAGGTAATTGCATGAGGTATGTAGGTATGTACTCAGTATACTTGCATCTGCTTGACTTAGGAGTTGGCCTTGCCTTTCTCTTTGACCACAAGAACTTTTTGAATTATTAAAACCTAAGGATTTCAGTTTTGCAGTACTGCTATACTTACCTACGTGTGAGCAATGGACTTTATGTAAACACTGTAACGTTGCCAAACAGCCTGTGACATGCAGTCATTTCTAGTTCATTTAAGGTTCAGAAATGAAGTCTCCTTCATGCTAACAGTAGATCATTCACCTCATACAATTTAAAATTCTATTATTGCAGCTCGTGCTGTTGGTATAAAATGTCGTAATACGATGCTCACCTTGGATGTGGGAATGGATATTAATCTGAAACTGCTTCTGTTGGTTGCTCAGGCTGAACCCTACCATGTGAAAATGCATTTGTTTGTTTGTCTAAAAAGATTTAGGATTGCACATCATCTTTATCCATGGTAAACATTTTGTTATATACAGTATACTAATTATTGTTGAACTGAAGTGTTTTTCTAGCCCCAGTGGCATAATGGAAATTATACTTCGAACTGCATAATATTCTTGGAAAGGGAATATAGACTTAGCAAAGAACATCATCATTTTGCTATAATGATAACATACCTATTTACATAATGATAATGTACATATTTACTGCCAAGCATGTTTGCTCTGCATTAGTGTTCACAGTGTGGCAGGGAGAATTGCAAAATGGAACTTCGATTTGTGCCTGGTGGCTGTCGTCTTGCAGGGGAGCGAAGAAGGGAGAGCAGGCCATGGGGTGTTTCTGAAACAAACCGGAGTAACGCTATGTGCTAGGCTTGCATTGTGTAGGAGACCAAATCTGCACATGCCCATTTGCTTTCCTTTCTTCTTTTTTCTGAGGGACCTTGTCTGTTAAGTAAGTGAAAATCCTTTGTGAGATTCCTGGCAGCAGGCATCAAAAAGATGCTAAAAGTCTATGTTAGCTGTGCGCTCTCTCTTTGAACACATTCTCAAGTAATGCCACTGTTGGAATCATTTAATCTGAGAGATGAAAAAAAAAAAAAATCTACATTTTTGGTTTCATTTCAAAACCTGTAAATCTCTGTATACATCTAAAGAAGTGGGAAATCTTACACTTGGAGAAGACAGAAAAAAAAAGTTAGGAGACACTGTTTGGTGAGCTGTCATATGTTTTCTGAACTTTTTGTAATAGGAAGAAGTCTCTAAAGAGCCCTTTTCTTCACTCCTCCAACAAAGGCATGTCCCAGTTTATTAAAAAATCATACACAACAATGCTGCCTGCCAGGTTTTATAGCCCTAATGAAAATTTGGTCCAGAGCACAAAAAATATCTGGAAAAATGCCTGAAATTTCCCTGTCGCAGATGTTTCAACAGAAGGTGCTTGCATGCCATTCGTTAATATAACGCCATACGGGACTCGGTATGACCACTGCAATAACCAGTAAGTAACACACGCAGTGTGCGCATCACTGCGCCAAATTTTCCGTCTGTTGTGTGGGGCTTGTATCCTGTGGATTGAGATGTACCTTGATGAAACTGTATTGTCATTGAATGATAATATTTGTGGATCACTCTGCTAGAAAACATCCTATCAAGAATGTGGGAGGTCTGTGTAAAGAGTCGGTGCAGCTCATTGGCATTGCAGTCAGTTAGGAAGGATGGGAATGTTAGTATTTATGCCCCTTTTTTAGCCTGTCTTTCAGATGCCAATTTACAGGAGCAGCACTCCAGATATTAAAGCACTTTCTCTTTGAGAGAGGCTGTTGAATTTTAATCTCAGGCATTGTGTAATTAAAAGGGGCACGTGAAATACAGTAATTATCGATACAGTAGAAAAAATTACACAGACATAACATTCTCCTGGGAGAATTATTTTTTATTTTGTAAGTTTAAAAGAGGAATGGACTGAAAGGAAGAAGGAAAAAAAAATCCTGAAGTACACTGTACTCCATCAGCTCCAGTTTTGTATCCTGAAAGACAGAGAAGCACCTAAATAACCGACTACAAAAATTTCCCTGTGCACACAGATGAATATTGTCTTCTGCTCTTGGGAGGGAAGCTGTGGAGTATACTGCTTTGATTTGTGTACGTCTGAAGAAGGTGATGTGGACTTTTCCTACTAATAGAGGTGGGAGTTGTGTGTACAAATCATCCGTGCTGTGGTGAGGATGTACATGAGTGCTTCTCATGGACCAAACCGGCACCACACTTCTGCAAGAGTTAAATCTGCTAATGACAAGGGGGTTGAGACGCTTTTATGATTTTTCATATTCTTTCTCTCTCTTCAACAGTAGGGTTTCTTGGACAGTTTGCCATCTCTTTTGTGTAACAATGACCAAAGCAGGAAAAAGTGCTGAGTCTGACTTGGCTAGAATTTTATTTTGGGTTCAAGGTTGAGTAAGGGCTGAGATTCAACAGAAATAAGGCTTTTCCCATCAGCTAAGAGAATCATAAAGGTACCATCAGGTTTTATTAACCATGTTTCTAGAAGATTTCGTTCACATCTGAAATGAATATGGAAAATCTTTATGGGTTTGACACAGAAGCAAAATCACTGAAACAAATTCAGAGCCAGGGTTCTGAAACTACATTCAGAGGACTTGAGTTTACACTTCATATGAAAGGCAAGACTTTGCTCTGTAGCGGTCCTACTAAAGTAATATCCCACTCCAGTAAATCCAGTTAGGCTATTTATGCTCTTTCACTTCCTTTATTTTAAGTGTCACTTCTTTTCTAAGATAGAACTAAATATAGATGTTTGTATGAACACGTAAACCGTCATGAGTAGGAGTAGGAGTGATACGTCCAGACAAATGGAGATGACTATATCATCATAAAGATTGTACATTTTGTTTGCTAAGCACTATTTACAGGACAGTGCTACTGGTTTTTTCATTTTGTTTTATGTGTGCTTTCATATATAACTTTTCATTCATAATTCAAACCTTAGACCTCCAGATTAGGTCTCTGCCAGTGGACTTTCATGACATTATGGATTCAGGAGAATGCCCAGGACATTACTGTTCAGGAGAGCAATCTATCTTTATCTGTCCCATAGCCAGGTTCACAGTGGGGTTTGCTGCTGCTGCCAAGGAAGGAAGAGTTGGGGTGCACCCGGTTTTGGCTCTTCACGGAGTCGTCAGCTGCCTGTGCTGTGGTCTCGGCAGCAGAAAGGCCCAGGCAGCCCAACTCTCTGATGCTGGTGTCCATCACAGTTCGATTCCTTTGAACCACTCTTCCTGTTGACAGGAATGCTCCGACACTTCTCAGGTTTATGCCGTGTCAATGTTGAAAGACCTTGTGTCTGCTCTGCCATCAAAGATGAGGTTTTTAGAGTTTAGGCATATCAAATGCACAGAGCGTTCCTGGGACTTCTGCATGAAAATTACGTAAAAGACAACATAGTCTCATCATATGGACAGCTTGCCTAATGTCATCTCAGAAACTGTGCGCAAGTAAGGCACAGAGAACTGTCTCTAAAACCTTTACAAACTGAACCTCGAGAAACTTGCAAACAAAATGTAATTGTATGAATGGAAAAAATATAGTTATCCAACCTTTCCTTTTATCTGGGAAGAGATCAGCATTATTAGAATGGATTAGCTGCAGTAACTCAATGGTATCTGTTGGCTGTACAATCATTATTATCTATTTTTCCTGGATATAGAACTGATTGAATTTGCAAATCAAATTTCCCTGCACTGTATAAACTTTTTTCTGGAAGTTAAAGTAAATGGTTATTACAGAATTGCTCTGAGGGAAAAGAAAAATACGGGGAGGTGGAGCAGGAGGAGGAAAAGAGAAGAAACAAGAATAAGAAGCACCTTGATTAATGCCCACCAGGCTGAATCATGCTGCAAGGGTTGTGTTCTAGCCTGGTGTCTCAGAAAAAAGGTGTGCTGTTTTCTCATCTAAGCATGTATTTATTTGTAATTTGTTTTGCCTTTTGTAAGAGTTCTTTTTGCTTTTGTAAGCACACACCTGCTCTATTTTCTCACTGGCTTCAGCAAGCAGGAACCTTTTTATATTGCCTCTGGAAGTACATAATTTTCTTCAGGAGTTTTAATGAACTTGGACAGCATTAAGGGATCAGAGAAATCAGAGTTGGAAATGACACCCCTCCCTCAGGGAATTCCTTGCCAAGCAGGACGATATCCCTACCCAAAGCTGTGGAGCCACTAAAGGTGTCCTCAGTTTCCAACACTGTTTACAGCTAAGGTGTTCAAGGACCTGGGAATGATCCTCTATGGGATTGAGTTCCCTTTATGGCAGAATATGTATACCCCAAGGTGTTAAATCCAGCAGCTACAACAGTGGGAAAGGGCTGTTGCAGGAGCCCTGCCCGACCTGGCTCTTTGCACAGGAGTGTAAGCACAAGGGCAGAGCCGTGCCCAGGATGCCCTTGCCCTGTGGGGGCTGGCAGCTGGTGTAGATCCCCTTGCGGAGGATCACTCTGAATCTGTTGGATGAGTGAGGGCAAGCCTGGAGGGTTTTCCCATTGCTCCTTCATCCTTCCCTTCCTTCTGCTGTGGCTGGTCTCTGTGGTATGACCCATCAGGAGAAGGAAAACAAGCAAATTCGTCACATAAAGTATGACATTTCCAGCCTGGCTGAGAAAAAGAGGACCCAGACACCTCCCAAAGAAGTTTGACCTTGCAAAAGGTCCAGCAAAATCTTTCTGTGAGCAGAGATGTTAAGGTCGCACACCAAACCAAGGTCCTTGCTCTACTCTCACATGCGGGTTACAGAGCTTGAGAACATTTCTGATTTGTTGATTGCTTTTCTCTTTGGAATTAATTTCCCCCCCAGCATCTCTTCCACTCATTTGCATTTTTTTATTATCATATACTACTTTTAATTGTGATAAGGCAGTGAAGTTCCCAAGGTGTTCCTTACTGCGCCTGGTTAGGCTATGCTCTTTTGGGGGGAGTGCGTCTCCTAAATCCTCTGTACATTTCTTTGGTACCTGTGTACTGCTGGTATGTAGATCTGCTTGGCTGTTTCTTATTAGCATCACCGTAAGCGGGGTCTTTTGCACAAACTTGGTGTGCATTTGTGAGAGTGTGAGAGAGCAAGACAAGAAGAGAGCAAGGGGGGATTGG
The DNA here is from genome assembly GCA_013401315.1 of Balaeniceps rex. NCBI lineage: Eukaryota > Metazoa > Chordata > Aves > Pelecaniformes > Balaenicipitidae > Balaeniceps > Balaeniceps rex. The sequence goes on from VYZW01023392.1 coordinate 93,341, forward strand.
TTTCATTCATTAACCCTGAGATTGCCATTAGATTTGCAAAGTCAGCAGCCAGCCATGTTACTCTTAATCAACAAAACACAAATATTTACTCTGTGGCAGCAATTTTCTCAAATACACTGCTCTGTGGCAAAGTCCCTATGAGTCATTTTGACACATCATAATTCATTTGCTGAAAGACCATTTTGTATATGAGAACTACCATATACACACTGCAAATTTCCAGTTTTATCAGACACTCATCTTCAAGAGCATATAAAGTATCTCATCCATCTCTTTGCTAGCGCAAGACTGTTCCTTTTAGGATAATCAATAGTGTCCTGTACATTTCAAGATATGATGCTTTCACTATTTATTTTGAAACTGGAGATGAGAACATTTATAGATTTTTATTCCATTTCATCTACCCTGCACTCAAAAATGTCCACAAAAAATTTTTGTGTGTGTCTGTATTTTACCTACTTCATTCTCTGCACCCAAAAAGATTTTTTTTAGACCACCACATTGTAGCTCAGAACTTCCATCTGCAAGAATGCCTTGTTTTTCTTTGTACAGGTGGCCAACATTTCTAATTTAGTTCCAGCCAAACTAAACATCTGAAGCTGTTATTCTTGGAAAATAATCTTGAATGCAAAGGGTTTACTTTTTGGACAAGAAATGACTGGCAAGGAAATTAGATAGCAAAAATAAAATTCGTTTTACCTTGTCAAATCACCAAAAACATTTTAGATTGATTTAGAGCTGCTCATCCTTGTTTTGATTCTGCGCATGGCAGTGGTAAAATCCTATTGGTATAGGTTATTATAAAATGGCCTTATGGAACAAGCAGATCTTTCAGATTAGCTGATAATTATGTCATAACAAATTGTGTAATCAATTGCCATTAGCCTCTGTGTGTTTTCCTTCCATTAGCTCATTTTATATCATTTCTATTTCATAACTTCACTTCAGAGCATCTTACTCCAGGCAGAAACTATCCGGGAACCATAGTATTACTTATGTGCTGTAGATCCAAGACCTTGGAGAGCATCATTTTTAAGCCATATTCCTAAATCCTCTTGAAATGTCTCCTTTATTGCTCAAATCCTGATATTAAAAGATTGGTAACTGAAAGGTAAGTATGAGAAAGCATGAGGGAAGAAGCAATGAAAAAATGAAGCCTTTGAATACAGTGTATATGTACGTATAAGGTAGAAATGTGAACAAGTTCTGGTCCATAGGATAGTAAACAAGGATAGTAAAAATATTGCTTAAGAACAAGAAAAGTTTTGGAGATTGTATACACTGTCTTAACAGCCAATATTTTTTATCTGCAGTTTTCCAGATGATATTGCCTATCTGATCTAGCAGTATTTACCTTATCCCCTGAATGTTTCAGGGCTGGAAGGGAGCAGATCTAAACTTCTCTGTTCATTTGGCTTTTCAAACATACGGTAATACAGCATGTACAACTGCAAAACTTACTTACCCCATCTGCATATTGTATTCCAACTTGCTGGCTAACAAATGGTATATATTACATACGATTTCAAAGTTAAAAAATAATAGGAAAATTACACTTGTTAAAGAAATTTGTGCACAATATTAAGGGTCACCTGTTACTATTTCTGGATCTAGTGTAAGGTTGTACAGCTATGTAAGCAACTCAAACATTTTAAAAAGTTTAATGCAGTTTGTTTGATTGATGGAGCTATAACTTAACTAGCCTTCATTTATTTGGGAAAGTTACTCTTCACTAACAAGAGCAGTTGATTTTGCATGTATTTCCTAGAGACGTGAATTATGTTCCACTGGAAAGAAACCTTAAGGCTATCAAGTCCAAGGCCTTTGTGTTGCAAGCCGCCAATGGACCATATGGGCAAGTCTTCTCCATATTCTTATTTACCTTCTTGAGGCATCCACGCACCAACTTACCAGAGAGATCTTTCCAGTATGTATGCATTATCACTTAGAATCATAGAATCATAGAATCATAGAATGATAGAATCATAGAATGCTTTGGGTTAGAAGGGACCTTTAGAGGTCATCTAGTCCAACCCCCCTTGCAGTGAGCAGGGACATCATCAACTAGATCAGGTTGCTCAGAGCCCCGTCCAACCTCACCTTGAATGTTTCCAGGGATGGGGCCTCCACTACCTCTCTGGGCAACCTGTTCCAGTGCTTCACCACCCTCATTGTAAAAAATGTCTTCCTTATATCTAGCCTAAATCTGCCCTCCTTTAGATTAAAACCATTATTCCTTGTCCTGTCACAACAGGCCTTACTAAAAAGACTGTCCCCATCTTTCCTATAGGCCCCCTTTAAGTACTGAAAGGCCGCAATAAGGTCTCCCCGCAGCCTTCTCTTCTCCAGGCTGAACAGCCCCAACTCTCTCAGCCTGTCCTCGTAGGAGAGGTGCTCCAGCCCTCGGATCATTTTCGTGGCCCTCTTCTGGACTCGCTCCAACAGCTCCATGTCCTTCTTGTGCTGAGGGCTCCAGAGCTGGACACAGTACTCCAGGTGGGGTCTCACCACAGCAGAGTAGAGGGGCAGAATCACCTCCCTTGACCTGCTGGCCACGCTTCTTTTGATGCAGCCCAGGATACAGTTGGCCTTCTGGGCTGCAAGCGCACACTGCTGGCTCATGTCCAGCTCTTCATCCATCAGTACCCCCAAGTCCTTTTCCACAGGGCTGCTCTCAATCCCCTCATCTCCCAGCCTGTATTGATATCGGGGGTTGCCCCGACCCAGGTGCAGGACCTTGCACTTGGCCTTGTTGAACCTCATGAGGTTTGCACAGGCCCACCTCTCCAGCCTGTCCAGGTCCCTCTGGATGACATCCCGTCCCTCAGGCGTGTCAACCGCACCACTCAGCTTGGTGTCATCTGCAAACACTTCCCCTGCTGAAAACATGATAATGTCCTCATATCACAGTTGCCTCTTTTTTGTTGTTTTTTCTTCAGTATCGTCTTGTTAGCTCATAGTCATCCTGTGACTGACTGACACCACCAAGTCCGTCTCTTCTGTCACCTCCTGCTGATGACTTTACATGTCCCAGCAAGCTGTCATCAGAAGCAGATGAGCTGCTGTGCATTCCAGGTCAAACCTATAGGATTAAAACCTGTGCAAACATGTCAGTTGTTGCTACGTGTATGCCTTCTTCCACCCAGCGTCAGAGCTCACTGACCTTACCCCACCATTTAGCTCTGTGTTTGTGTCCTGAAGGAGCACTAAATGAGACACTATGAAATATCATCTCTGCCCTCATATAAAAATGGAGGATAAGCCTTTCTTGAAGAGGTGGACAAGGTGTGCTTCACTTACTCCTGAGGAGTATTGTACCATAAATGACAATGTTTACCAGTGGAAACCAGCCACCCAGCACTGGCAGTGTCCCAAACTATTCCTACTCCAACCAGCCACATGCCTTACTTGTCACTGACGGATTCGCAGTGTGTGTGCGGTGGATGACTAGTGGTGGCTTTGTGTTGCCAGGGCACGATGCCACAGAGCTGCATTTCCCCTCCACATGGCCTCCATTTGCCTTTTTCCGCATGATTATCACCCATCTGTTGCCCTCTGCCACGTGTGGGAGGGCAGCAGATGGGCCAGGAAACTGGAACACGGGAAAGCAAGTTCTTCGGAGAGGGAAGGAGAGAAAGCGTAAGGTCAGAAGAGAGATCCTCAGACTAGCCCCAGGCAAAGGCATGCTCCATGAGTGGGTAACTCACCATCCACGGAAACCCCAGAAAGAGCAATTAGGCAAAAAGGACAACAGTCAGAAGGCAACATTTTTACTAGCTGGAAAGATTTAGGAAGTTGTGTTTGAAGCTGTCAGTCTGATTATTTATTCTTCCTGAAAGACAAAGAAGAGGCTTTCTCTTACTAAACCATGATGTTGTACAAAACAATCAGGCAAGGAATTAGTGCCTTTTGCTTCTCACCTGCAGAACCATCAGTTTCATTCAGTTTGTTGACTTACATATAAGGACTATGGTATTTATTTACCTACATAATAGATCATTGCAAACCCATAGCATAAGACATATGTAAAAAATATGGCTATTTCTCTGTATCTCTTCCAGTCTCCAGCTGTTGCTCTTTAGCTTAGAGGCTACATGATGCGGGACAGAGACCAAGGTGATCTCTACAAAGCTACCACAGTGCCCTCAGCATTTGGAGTCTCTCTCATAGATTGGTAAGGAAAATAACAGAGTCAAAGTAAATAAGTGTTTCCTAACTAATGCTGTCTTTACCTGCAGAAAAAGATCAATAACATTTCATAAATGCATGTTAGCAACGTAATGGAAATCCTATGCGTAGTAACCAAGCCTTGTTTCTTCAGTAGTAATCCTACTGGATCCTCACTCTCAGATGTTTGTTGACACTCCCATTGCTCATAAACATCCTCTTTAAAAAGTGTGTAGGCTTTCTCTTTTTATTTATTTATTTTTAACTGACAATATCAAGAATTACTTTGAAACAATTGATGTTTTTAGCAGGGGCAGCTTGTGAATCTGTATCCCTTTTATTTGTAGTTGTCAGTGTCATTCCATTTGATTCCAGCAAGAAATTAAAGTTTATGCTCTGAAATCTGCTGATGTTAGATGCTGATTAAATGAATATTTCAATGTCCCTCCAGCATCAGGTAGAAATAATGTATGCAACTCCCATAACCCCTCAGAAAGGTGTCTCATGAAGTTTTTCTCTGAGAATACACAAACACTGTGCTCATCTTTGCCTTCACCTCTTTCACTTGCCCAGACAAAATGCAGATAAGGGTGCAAAAAACTTGTGGGTTTGAACAGTATTTGTGAGTTTTCTTCCTAATTATCACGATTTCCCAAACACCAGAAGTTCTGATACTCTGTGGAGCTGAGTGTCACTGAGTTGTGAAGAGCTGAGTACTCAGCAAGTACTCAGCGCACATGCAGTATTTCAGAGAATCAAGTCCTCATGCAAAAGAAAGTAAATGCAAGGGGAATTTTGAATTATATTGGAAGGGAACTTAAGATACAGGTGGTAGGAATCTAATGAGGAGAAATAAAGTAGTGTTCAATGGAAGAAAAGAAGGCACAATTTTAATATGTTTGGAAGCATCCAATTAAAATTAGTGATATTTTCTTGAATGGCTGCATGTGTGTGTGTATGATATTTGTAATTAACATTGATTAATGCCTAACACTTACTTGTGATTAAGGGCTGAGGATGCGAGGCCTTCAGCATTGCACAGGATCATGCATCTTCAAGTGCAAATGAACTGCATGCTACCTTCAAATAACATTGGGTGCTAAACTCAAAGTTTGCCCTGATTTACTCCTACAAGAGGTTTAGCAACAAGCTTTGTTCCTTCATGATTAGCAGTAAACATAGCAGAGCAACACTGAGCTATGACACAGCTCTCTGTGTGTGCCACTGCTCTGAGTGATTTGGGGAGAGGGGGAAAAAGCAGAAGACCTACATGCAAGAGTAGAGTCTCATTTTTCATACCCTGAATCTGGCAGAACAGGAACTTGAATTTGGGTCTTCCTTATTCATGGCTAGAGGAAAACCAGCCCTCCACCTCTTCCCGGAAAGCCCGGGTAGGAGCCAAAAAGAACATTTTGAGTGAGGTGTCACTACCAAATGTGTTGGCATTGGATCTGGAGGTTTCAGGCGTAAGAGGTGGAGAAAGACATGAAGAAAATACTGGCAGTCAGCTGGGCAGGGGGGCCCATTTCTGGTCTGGGGTCACTACAACTTGTTGACACTTTTTGAAAAGTTTATTTTTTCCTCACCACGTTCCACTAAAAAAAAAACATTTTGAAACTCTGAAGGCTGTGAGAAAGTGGAACTGCTGTCTTCTGCTCAGTTCCTCAAGTGATTTCTGGATCACATAGAAAATCAGCCATGCTTCAGGCCACCTCACCACGCAAGCCTCTGCAGTAACAAGGAAGTGCCTGTCTCTAATCAGTGCTATGATGCAAAAGAGAAATCTCTGGCTCCTTCCCATGCTCTGTAGTTAACAGAAATCTGTTCAGATGTTTGAATTTCCGTGCAAATAACCCCCTCAGCTGCAATAGTCAAAAGAGTGGAAAATACAGGAGACTCTTTGGAGAGTTAACACCCAGACCCTGTGAACATGAAGACGATTATTTTCCTCTACAAGGCTTTTTCACATGTGATAAGCTTGGCATGTTGCCTTGGTTAAGTGTCAAGCCCTGAATGTTTTTGGTTTTGCCCTGGTGGTCCTGAGGAGTTACTGGAATACTTGTTGGACCTGTTTTATATCACTGTGTGCACTGATAGTGACATTGAGAAGAAACAGGTAGAGGAGTGGAAGGAGGATCTGGATTTTCTCTTGTTCAATTCTGATAGCAGTCTCCCTGTCTGCCCAGGCAGCCCTACAACTTCCTTCAGTCTTTCTTTGGCTCCTTGACTGTGCTTTTTTGCATTATTACATTGTAATCTCTTGCTTTTTTTTCCCCGCTTGCTCCCAGGGGAGAGTTGTCAAAACTCCTTATCTGCTGATGAATGAAAGGAATTTTTGTCTCCACTGCCTGGAACTGGTTAATGCAATTCTGGACAATACCGCTGGGTCACTGAGTCAAGCGAACAGCAAAAGTTTAAATACATAGAAAGATTTTGTTTGGTGCCAGTTTGTATCGTCATCTGCAGATATTTTCTGTCATGCAAGGAAGTGAAAAAGACAAGACTGAAGGCAGTTGTAAGGAGTTTCCAGAGTTGGAGAATAAACATTACCAAATTCTGCAACTCAAACGTTGGCAGTGAGAATCCAAAAAGAGATGCTTTAACATTTGCACTAAAAAGCATTTTCATTCTGTTGTTGGAACACTTTTTCTCATTACTGTTCATTAGAGTTTGGTGCTAATCATATTGTTGTGTGTCTGGTGTGAGAAACGGTACTTCTGGCCAAATCGTGCTTATCTAAGTAAAGACAATAGACATTCTCCATGAATACAAGACTGATTAACAGCTACACCCTTTGGCAGTGCCCCAATTCTGTAAGGTCCTGCGAGTTCAATGTCCATTGAAATGACACCTTGCAGATCTGAAATTTAAAGGAATCAGGAAATACTTAAAAACTCTGAAACCTAAAGCCCAAGTTCATTTCTATTTTCAACATTTTTTGTAAGTTACAGTGCTGAGAACAATCTTGATCCTGCCTTTGTTGAAGTCAGTGGGAAATGTGCTGTTGACTTCAGGGAGCACGAGGCCAAGCTCTACCTATTTGCTATAGATGCAGCTCTGCTGCTTCCTAATCTTGGACTGACCGCTCTGTTTGGGACAGAAGAATCTTTGTGTGAAGAACTAGATAACATGCATGTGTCTATGACTCCATCGTTCATTGCTGTATCCGTTATTAATAACAATTACTCATAGATTCTTGTGTTGATAACACTCCCGTATGACCATATGTGGTCATAGAAAAAATTCATGTATTTGTGCAGGAATGTGCATTACCCCAAGTAGAAGCTTCTCCCCAGTATTTGCACGAACAAAGCTCTTCCTGGATAAACACTCATGAACAACAGACAACTGGAAAGCAAGAATCCATTTGAATGGAAAGTCTTGGCTTGGAGCTTGAGCCAGACTTCTGGAAGCCAACAGGAGTCATCCTATGGATTGCAATGAGCTTTGTATCAAGCCCTTTATTCATAGCAGTGTTTGCAAATCATATTTAGCAGTATTCACCCAGCTGAAATCATACTGCAAGCATATTCATATGGTATATTCACATAAATATGTGCTGTGATTCATAAACAAATTACATTTGCATCTGTTGGCTATGGCTACGGAAACGACAATAAAGAAAATAACAAAACAGAGAGGAAAGGGAGAAAAAAGTGACTATTGTGTGACACTGAAAGGAAGAAACTCAACTACGTTTCTTTATCATCCCAGGTATCAGGTAGCAAAGGATCAAAAGAGAGTTCTACGCAGAACAAACTGTTTAATTCCTGTAGACTAAAAATGACATTGTTTATTTCAGACCATCTCATAAAAATGTTTCTACAGTAACTCTTGCGCTTCCAATCCCATCTCGGCTTTTCCAGAATGTCCTTTTTATACATCTGATCTTCAGCTTGATAAACCAATATGAATGACAGCAGGATCCAACCCAAATTTAAGGTTCTCCGATGACAGTTGTTGCATTGCAGTAAAACATTACTCATGAAGAAAAGGAAAATGCTTTCTTTGGTGTGTATATGCACATATATGCACACACTCTGGAAAGGCCAATTTTAGTTTGAAGACAATAATTTTTACTTCTGTTGCCTTAGGAGAGTATCAGTATGTTTTTATTAATTCTCTTTGTAACACTTTCTTCTTAGCTGAGAAAATGAACTCTCAGCTGATTCTGCCACCACTGGTTTATGAAAAAGTGGCAGTAGATGTGATTAAAGAAACACCTACTAAATCATCCTTCTAGGTACGCCAGGGCTTGTAGGGAACCAAGCAAGATCCTTGTCATCCACCCACCCAGGCAGAGTATGTCAGTGCAATCCACTGAGCTGGCTTATGTGCAGTGTTGTGATGTTGTTTCTTCCCAAGCCATGAGCCAGGCTTTGAAATGTATTACATACTTTTCCTTGTTCTTGTTCTGAATCCTGCCCCCTCTGTACAGAATATCTATAATAGCAGGAATCAGCATTCTCAAAGCAGGCTAATTATTTTGGATGCCCAATTAAAGACAAATTAAATGGACCTGATTTTCAGAAGGTGTTGAAACACGGGAAGTCAGGATATATTAAGACATCTCAGTTCAGATTTCCAAAACCAGTCTTCATTTCTGAAAATTATATTCCAGATTTATATAAGCCTTTGGCCGTAAGGCCGGCAGAAGCCTTCACCATCATATGGATTCTCATGACACAGTCAGAATCTGTGTGAAACCTCCTGGCACCTGTCTTTGGTTTAAGTAATAAATGAGTTAATCATACAAGCACATATCTAGGGAGTTTCAAACCATAGAATCATGCAGGCTCTGTACAGCTGGGCACTCATAATCAGTTATAGCACAAAAAGCAGAAAGGTCCTTATTACTTTCCATATAATTTTTTATTTCTCTCCAAATATCAATGTTATATTGACTGTTAACCTAAAAAACCTCATTTAATGTCAGCTTGCTCACAGTTATGAAAATTCAGGTAATGTATTCCTGCTACTAATTGTATTTGAGAAAGTGTTATTAATTTCATATATCAAGTTCGTAGTGGCCATCTGTTCCCTCCGAACTGCTGCGTCTCCCTCCATCTGCCCTGTTTTTCTTCTGCTAATCGGGTGGCAAGGGCTCAGATGATTGGGAAGTTTCAGTCTGACTTTTGATTTGTCACTCATCATCAAGCCAGCTGTGCATTTTTAAACAGACTCTTGCAACGGGTGGTGCTGAATTTAAATCTTACTGTCTGATTTTTTTAAAATAAAACTTTTTTTAAAAAAAAAATCAAAAAGAAGACAGATTGTATTTTCTACAGTGTAAAATGTGCTTTGCTGCCACTAATTTGGCTGCATCTGCACTCTCATGAATATAGATGAAGGTACATGTCCAGGATATTATTAGGGACTGTGGAGAGTGGGGAAGAATTTCAAGTGTGGTAAGATACCACAAGTTTCTAGCACTCAGAGTAGTGAGCAAGCACATGTGAAGCTTCTGGCTTCAGCTGACACTAGATTGAAGTTATGATGTTAGTGCAGACCTTTAGGAACAGACATGAATAGTAGTAAATGTTCATGTTTCTAAGTGTGGTAAATGATTAAAGAAAGATAGAATGGCCTTTAAAAGCTTTTCCCTCCTTTTTTCCCTCTGAATCCAGCCACAACAATTAAGGGTTACTGGCGATCATTGAAAAACTTACAGGATTTATGTTTCCTGTTGCTGTGAAATTCCCATTTCTCTGTCATAAGAATGTGGGAATTATCAGACAGGAGCAGGCTTTGAAGACCTTGTGGATGCCAAAATCACAGAATACTCCAAGCACTCCATCTCAGGGGGTGGCCCGTAGGAGATGCTGGGAACAGGGAGAGCTGAAGAACATCAGAGCAGTCAGACAAGAACCAGTCTGCACTCAGGAAGGTCCCTTTATAATTTCTGGGAGTAAAAGGGTGGCCAGAATTCTCAAACAAGGGTTTTATCTCCTTTCCAAAATCCACATTGTCCTTAGCTATAATGATTCTAGATATTTCTGTTAGCCATGCAAATGCTCAATTCCTTTTGACTGTTGTTGAAACGATTCAAACCTCAAGTGAAAGATTAAATATTTATGCCTGGTACAGAGGGGATATTGCAAGAAATGATTGGATGAAATTAAAGCAGACGAACTTCAAGCTGTATAAGGAAAGAAAATTCCCAGACAATGAGATGTATTAACAATGGAATAAAATTGTAAGGAATATTATGGAAGCCTTACCACTTGGCCCATTTGAAACAAGGGCTGACAAAACAGCTGAAAACATGCGGCAGTGGAAATTAGGTGAACTGGACAGTTTATCAGACTCCTTCTATGTCAATTTTCTATTGTTCTGAGATCTGATTTATGAAATCCAGACAGCACAAGGACATTTGCAAGTAGGAATACATCATAGTACCTGAAGCATGTGATACTGTTTTACAACTCAGAGGTGAAGTTTGATGGCTCCTCTTTGCAGGGGTTCATGAGAACATTTCCTCTGCTCTGTATTTATGAGAGGTCTGAAATAAAGCTCACATGTGGGATCCTGTTTGTGTTAGGCAGAGACAAAAAAGAGAGACTTGCCAAATCTACCACCTATTCTTTGCAGTCTATTCTCCACACAGAGACATGCTTACCTTGGAGGTTTGGGGCAGTTCTCTACAGGAATAGGCACATTTTCTGTACTGAAAAGTTTTTTTGCCAAAGCCACTTCTGCGTAAAAGTACATACAGATTTTATATGTATCTATATCAATATTAAAAAGATTTAACTTTTGTTTGATTTTCCAATTTGAACAGTCCCAGAGCTCTGATAAAATTTAATCAAAACTGTCACATTTCACCCGATTCTTAGCCACTGCCAAGAAATACCACAAATATTACCTGATCCTGTTGTGAAAATGT
>VYZW01023392.1:104422-124496 GCA_013401315.1 Balaeniceps rex
GTAAGTACAGGCCAACCTGCTCTGAAGTTTTGAGAATCTAATCAAACATCTCACTTAACTTGGTAGCACAATCCAATAGCTAACTAGTTCTTCCTGGTTTCCATGGGTAGGAGCAGATGAGGGCAGGAGCAGGAGGAGGACTGCCACGATGTCCTCAGTCTGACAATATTACCAGGATTTTTACAACCTTGTATGCATTCTTTCATCTAATTTTATTCACAGCAAATATAGTTTTTGTACATCATTAGAATGAATTGTATTCACAGGTCACAGCATTTGTATGCGCAGGTGACCAGCTAAATATGTGGTTGATCATTTCCAGGTAGACTTGATAAACTTGTGGGTGTAACCGTGGTTACTGTGTGCCGCTTTTGGGAACTTTTCCAAAGATATGTACCCAAATACTAGGTTGGCTGTGTGGGGTGAATGACTAATTAGTTGAAAAATGGACCTAGTTACAGTCCAAGCTTTGCAAGTTAGCAAAAACTCTTTTGGGGTTTCAACTCTTGCAAAAAGGGCCCTGTAAGCTAAAACTGAAACTTGACTCTCTTTTATCACTGAGCATTGTTATGTTACCAGGGGCTATAAAAAGACATTATTTTGAAAGAAAAATCAGAAGTCAAAGTAGAGTAAGAAACTATCCAGTTTTAGTAAGGATCATAGACCTGCTCCTTTAATTACCTTATATTTGTCTGTTTGTCAAACTATACAACTTTTTAATACATCCCATGAACAAAAGCATTTTAGTGTTGATACAAAACCAGGCAGAAAGGTCATACCATGTTGTTGTTTCCTGACTCATCTACAATATGAGGTCTAACTTGCTCTTGGTCTTGAATTTTTCAAGTTGCAATGTGTCTTTTGTGAGGACTTACATGTGTTTATTTCTGCTGAACTGAAGGGGACTCCATAATTGCCATTATTAATAGTAGTGACAAAATATTTACCTGGTATCATTGCTTTGACTGTAGTCCACATGTGTAACCTCATTCTTCTGTTTCTCATGCAAACAACTCTGAGGCAATTAGTGCCATAACAAGCAAAATAAAAGTGGGAGTAAGATCAATATCTCTTGTAAAAGCTCCCAACTCATTACACTTCAGCATAGCTATACCTAGCTGTGCAAAAGGAGGAGCCCAACTCTTTTTCCAAAAATCCAGTTAGAAGTCACAGATACAATAATTACACAATATACTTAACACAACAAGTGAGATGCAAAAGTAGGTAGAAGCAGCAGAGGAAAACCCCTGGTTAAGAATGCTTGTAATAAGATTAGCCATTACAGAGCACACTAACTCAGATAAATCTTGTAGAAATTTTCAAAAGAGGGAAGATTGCACAGTGGAGAGACCCACATGTAAGCCTCTCACAGAAAAGATAGTTTTGCTTTTTACGCTTGACTTAGAATCTACAAAGAAAGGGGTTGCAGTACTCATCAAGACATGTCTGAGGGTGATTTGAATACAGATGATGCCTAAGAAAAGAAGTTTAAATAATATACTTAATATATTATTTTTATATATATAAAAACATATATAATATATATAATATATTATTTATATTGGGTCACATCCCAACCACAGAATTGGTGTAATTGCCCTAGCTAATTATCCTAAGAGGCACCATGATCTAGACTGTGTCACTGGTCTGCCCCAGGAGGCCCTCACTGCAGCAGAAGATGCACGTCAACATACAGTGATGTTCTGATGTCTTGGGATCACTGAAAAATACCCAATGGGGCAGGATTCAGAAGCTTTTCACTGGGAAAAAAAGAAAACCTCCCAGAATTAACAAAACATTCCTAGCTCATCTGTGACTTTTCACTTCATTGCTGAACCCCTGAGGAAGATGATCAAGTGGGGATGGGGACCAAGAGCAAGCCGTGCCCTAACCCTTTTATAGTCACGTGAATAAGAGAATTTTAAAAGGATGTGTCTAAATTCATTGAAGTCAATGAGTATTAGATGTCTAAACACCTTTAAATATCTAGTTTCAAAGGACTAGTCTAGAGGTCATCTGTCTGAAAGAATATGTTTGCCACAGGAATAAGCTGAAGCATCCACTAAGCAGTCTTGATTAATTCAACTCCATGCTTCCCAAAAGAGCATAGCACTGCTCTCCTTTCCAGTGTCTATGGCTGAGGACAACTGATGAATTTGGCACCATCAATAGTGCAGTGTACAACTTGTAAAGTTCCTATATAGAAGAAATCCAGACTCTCAATGGCTCTTTCATTGCTTTCTTACCAACATACAGTCCAGTTGCCTCTGCTACCATAGACCGCTACATAAAACCGCTGTAGGAGTCTGAGCCTAAGAGACAACCTGATCAAGGTTTATAAGGTCTTTATAATTAATGACTGATTAGAGCTGTCAGTGGGCAGAACATTCAGACTCCTCTTATTGAAGTCTACCTATGAGAAGGCTACAGAGCAAAGACAGAAGCATATGAAGCCTTTATGAATGAATGTTCTTTATCCCTATTTTACAAGAAAATTATTCATGAGGTAGAGTTCTCCGTTTTCCAGACAGGAACAGTGAAGTACTACATAAGCAAGGTTAAATTACGACCAAATTAATTGGACAGTTTTTGTGACACCAAAAATAGGAATAGAAGTGGGGCTCTGGCTGTGTACATACCAGCACAGTAATAATTTCTCTTTTCCAAGCCCAGTCCTATGCTTTCTAAAATCGATTGTTAAGCTACCAGATCAGATCATTGATGACTACTACTAAAACATATTTTCCTCCTCTAATTTCTTTCCTATCCTTGTGACCAATGGATAAAAACTTATGTTATGCTTTGGGAATTTATATGTGCATTTGACAATAAGAGCAGACTTAAGTAAAAAGTCATGTCCCCGAGCTAAAATGCCACTATCCCCTCTCTGTGTGGGTAATGGAACAGATTCACCTTCACCGTAACATTGGACTGAATTACATGTTATAGCCCTTGACATGCTTTGACATGACTAATGTGACCCAGCTGGTCTCAGCGGTAGAAAAATGTGAACACAGAATGTGGGGTTTGTGAGATACACATATGCGTTGACAACAAAAAATACCCATGGTTGTGTTTGTGTGATTAAACCAAAAATAAAAATAAAAAGAGAGAAATCCATGAGCTTAGAAGGGTCTGCAAATACGCAAGCTGTCATATTTCAGTATTTCCATGTATTCAAAGGTAGCGGGTGACTACGTGTTTATAGACAGTGGGTTTCCAAGTGTACGTGTGTAAACTGTTCCCTCTGTTGTTTAGAGGATGACCATATAGCCAGGTTTTTTTACTGCAGTGTTTAAGCAGGAACCATATGATACTATGTTTTATTTAAAATTGGGCTTGTACAACTGAGGCTGGAAACTTGTATCTTTAGAACAATTTCATATTGCACAGTGCCACCATATGTTGCCTACTTTAGTGTTTTTAAAGAGATTGCCTACTGCCTAAAGGTAGCATGTCTCAAATTTACAAATCACATATTGCTTGAGGGCAGAAGTGAAACCATTGATTTAAGAGAATGCAATATGCTTAGTTTAAGGGTGTTAATTCAACTCTACCATCCTCCAGCGTTCCTTACATTGAAATATATTTTAGTGTGGGGCGGGGGAAATGAAAAGATTGGAACTACAGGTTCAGTAATTGTGTTTCAGTCTTAAAAGGAGAGAAGAAACTGGCTGATTAGCTAGACAGACACATCTAGCATAAGTGTTCTTGGAACCTCTTGAAATGAACAGTCTGAATTATGAAGCTGGCCTTTTACATTTCTCATCATTAGCGTAAATGGAAAAGTAGCCACTAGTACCTTGCAACTAATTTAGCAGACAGACTTGTTCTAACATTTGCTCTGAATTACCTCGTGCATGTTTTAAAGGGAAAACTTGTAATTTATTTATATATTTTAATATTTGACTTTCTTAAAAAATGTTGATTGCTCACAGTAATTTAATACATTTCTATTCAATGTTTGCTTTCAGATAGCTTCTGAAAATTTAGAGATAGAAAAGTCCTAATCCCCCCGGATGTAAGATCATTACCCCATTCTCCACTGCTTTGTCAATTCTAAATTAAAATATTTCAAATTATGAAACTTCCAGTATTTTCCTTGAAAAAATATTCCATACCAAAATAATTCTCCCCAGCTTCAGAGCCTAAGGGTGACGAGCAGCTCTCCATATTGTCATCGTTTTATTTGCTATATTTCTATTAATGTACCTGATGGAGAAGACAAAAAAAAATAATTGGAGTCCCATTGTAGTGCAGTGACCCATAACAAAGATGAGTCTCTGCCTCAGAGAGCTCCCCGTGTAGCCCTCGGGCATAAATGCACAGGTGGACAAAGAAAAGGAAACAAAGAGTACAGGGTGCTGATGTAACGAAGTAGCTGTGCTCAAGGTCTCAGAGATGGGGATCTTGCTTTCATATTTCCTGTAAGCACAGAGATTGGGTGAAAACCAGCCTTGCCCCCAGTTTCCAGCATCACTTGAGCTGATTTGGGCCTGTGGTCCTGTCCAGCGCAGCGTGAGCCGATGTGTTAGCAGCGGGGAAGATCGGCGGGTTTGTGCTATTACAGAATTAAGTCCTAGATTACCGTGAAACTGGGGGGCAGCCTAAGGGAGAGTAAGGTGATGCCTTTCTACATTTAATGGGGAGAAATACTAGGAAAAAGCTCAGACGTGGGTGATAAAGAAGCCAAGAGTTGAGGTGTTGAGGCTGCTGCTACTGCAGCCTGAAGAAACTGAGGGTGCTTCACAAGAAGGGCTCAAGACAAGGTTCAGTGTTAGCTGGTTGTCTTTGCATCCATCTTACTGCCTCACTGTTAAACTGAAAGCTGGAAAATATGTAAAAAATGAACACTAAACCAGAACCTGAATAAGTCATGCAGTTATAAGTCCTGGTTTCTGCAGTATTTCGTTGTGGTTAACTTAGAGATTGGAATGGGATGTTTCTGCAATAACCTTTATTTTTTGCATAAATTCTGTCTGTGTTTCATGTATTTCTTGCTTTCTTATAAATTTGATAATAAAGACATTTTTATGTGCTTTGGTGACAGGTTTCACATAGGGTGTATTTTTTAGAGAGTGCTGACACTGGCTGCTGGGGCTCACACCAGCAGGTTGGGTAATTCTTTACAGCAAACGGCTGTGGCATGTGCTGAACTGAGTCTCCAGTTTCCAAAGCAAACGTTCAAGCTATGCAGCTTACAAGTCATCCCCATCAGCAAGGACCAGCACCGGCGTCTTTACAACGCTTCCACATCGCTAGTCTTCAAAAATACCACCGTGGCTTAATTTACTTAATATTAGTATCCATGTTAACCTAATACCTTTCTTTCTTAAAAAAAAAAGGGCAGTTTATACGATGCTTTCTTGTCAGGTAATAGCTCTCTAGATTTATTTAAAGAGCCCTTTCTTGTCAGCACAAGCAGCAGCCCCCCGCCATGACCGGAGATTAGGTGCCCCCCGAGGCCGAGCCGAGCCGGTTTGTGCCTTTGTGCGGGGCGCCCCTTTGTGCGGCCTGTGCCGTGGACGCCGTTTTGAAGCCTGTGGGGAAGAGATTAAGCTCTCCCCAGCCGGCTGGCGCTGGGTGTGGCTTTTTACCATTTTGGCTAGCAGATGGTGGCAAGCCAACAGGTGCACCCCGATGGCAGCACCGAGCCCGGCGCATCTGCTTGCTGGGCGAGCAGGAGGCTGCGCCCCGGCCCCAAGCCAGCTGCAATGTGTGCTCTTACGAGGCATGGCAGCAGACAAGGTGGTGAGAGACGGAGGCTGGTGACCTTCAACTATTAACCTTTTTACATTATACTCTGAAAAGGGACGGTATGGCAAGAATGCTTTGATCTGAATATTACGGGATGAAAAATGAAGGGAGACCAGGAGGGGATTGGTTAGCGGGTGTAGGAAGTGGTGGGCAGTTTCATTTGGGGTTTTGCAGTGAGTGACGGGGTCTCTCAGCCACTAAAAAAACCCTGGTTTTAACCAGCTCCTCGTTTGCATCCATTGTTTTGTAGGGCATCAGTGGATGGAGACTGCAGTAACTCTGGATTATATTTTTTTTTCTGCTCAGAAATAAAGTGGATCTTTCAGACTGGAATTTCTGATGCCCTTCATGTGCAATTCTCCCCCTCTCCCCCCAAAAAATCCCAGCTCGTTTTATGCAAAGCATACAGACTCTGCACTCAGGGTAACATTGTATATTAATCCATTAGTGCAGTTACAAGTACGACAGGAAGGAGAGGACTCAAAATGACAATTAATACTCCATTTCTAAGAATATTTGTCTTCGTTTCTAAAGTTCGTGTTCTGTACTACCTTCTCACTTTATACATCTCTGTATTCAACGCCTTTCCCTCCCAAACTGATCAGATCCTTCCATATTCTCCTGCCTCACAGTTGCTTCAGCCCAGCCCTAATCCAGCTCAGCTATCACCCTGCACAAACAAGCAGTTCTCCAGCTGATTTCCTTGGCTCAGAGTTAGACTTTTTAGCTGTTCTCACTTTAACTCTTCTTCCTCCCTGCTTCCCCTTTTGCTCTCCTTTCATCTGACTTGAGGTAAGGTCTGTTCTTCCCCCAGGGCTCTTCATTTCTACTGATGTTCTGGGTCCATCTCAAGGTCTTCGCAAACCTGGCAGTTTCTGCTAGACTAACAGCTGTCTCCGTCTCTTGTAGCTCTGGGGCTTCCCAGGGTCAGAAACACATCATGAAGCAATGAATTTCATGACTCTCATGTGGAAAAAATATTGGCTCAGATGAGGTTAGAAGAAACCTTCTGGTCCACAGGATACAAGCCAACCCACTGGGGTCCCATAAAAGGAGCTGCTAAAATGTGGCCAAAGACAGGAAAGCCCACTGGATGCGCTTGCAGTGGGGTAGAGTGGTGGGTTATTGCTCTACACCTTTTGAGTTTTCAGAAAGTCTTAATGGCTGGGCTAAGCTGCGAGCAGTTCCGTCTTTCTTTTGGACAGCCTCTGTTCCTCCCAGGGTTGGAGAGAGGAGACGCAGACGCAGCAAGAAGTGTTTCCATCACAGCGAAAGCCGAACTACATAATGTCTGGAAAGATGAGTGGCGGCATCCAGGCTTGTCTGGGTGCCTATTCGGGGAGCTGGAGAACAGCTCTAGTTGCAGTTACGTGAGTCCTGAGTGTCCTTTAGATGGCTCACTTGGAAGACAACATAGCTGATATTAAGCAGATTGCTGTCTCACACCAAAATTGCCAGGAAAGGGTACAACAGCCTTCCAAAGAGGAAATTCTTTTGTGGGAGGAGGGGCTGAAAGCTACAGTGATGGAGAAATAACTCTATTAATTGAAACCAACCTGAAGGACTGGGAAAAAACAGGTTACTGGATCTATAATCCTAGTAAATTCATAAGTTTATGGGCCTTTATTCTTTCAACTTTGTTATCCCTTTTTCATCTTCCTAAGGTACCAATGGTTGCTCTGCACTTAGAGATATCAAAAAACCGCTTTATTTCTACAGAGGGAAGGCCCCTCTGCAAACACGTTTTATTCAAACACCTTTACTCCTAATTTCAAATGATTATTCAGAAGTTTATATTGGTGAAAAAAATAGCCAATGCAAAATTTTTAAAGATATTCTTACTGCAAGCATAGCTAAATTCATACATAGACATTTTCGACAAAACTACTAGTGTTTAATTTTTGTGATTTTCTCCAGCAGGTACTAAATGCTGCAGCCGTCACAAATATCTATATAACATTGAGCTCATGTTTCTGAGGATTTCACAAGCCCTAAGAATAAACCCTTGTGAATACGGACTCTGGTCCCCTCTGGAAAGCTTGGAAGAATTTCATACAGGTGCGCAATCTGTCTGAATACATTTTAGCCACTACACAGCATGCTTAAAGAGCGACAGCATAACAGTAGAGTATTTTACAAAATAATTAAGGTAGTTACAGAGCAGAGATCATTCCACATCAAACTCAAGAAGCTATAAAATAATGTCGATAAATCCTTAATACATTTGCGTATGACATTATTGTTTCCAAGTCTGCTTAATTCTCTCTTGTCTCTAAGCTCTATAAAGAGTTAGGCTTACTGCATGAAATAAAAAATCTTTTCAGACTGTGGCAAGCTTTTCTCCCCAGTTTAAAACCTATACTGTCTTTGCTGGTAGGGATGCTCCTATTGCAAGCCCCAGGAGGCTCCTGGAAAGCTGACAATCCTGTTTTCTTTTGCAGGGATGAGGAGCCAGCTCAGAAGGGGTTAAGTGGCTGGAGACCAGATGCAGCTGGGCTCTGTTAATCTGCAGGGACCAGCTGCTTTTTATAAAAAGGAAGACAAGAAACAGAGTGGCTAGTGCTGAGGGAAAGCTAAGGGTATTGAATTGCTTATGTTCTGGAAAGGGGGAGTGAGTGCTTGCCTGTCAGCCTTTTGGTGCGCTGGAAAAGGAAGAAGAGTTCTGTAGGTATTTTGCTTTGGTTGGAGAGCTGCTATTGCTCGTGGTGATTGACAGCCCACCCAGGCTACTTGCTTTTAGTTCTCAGGCACTCCTAAAAAGATGGCCCTGTGGGGTAAAAGCTGGTAACTGAGCAAGCCAGGTGTAATAAGCCACAAACTGACTTTGATTTCATTTGAATGTTTTTGAAAGATGGAAAAAGAGCAGTGGAGGCTTTTGGTGCCTTCTGGAGTCCTAATGTAAGAGCCAGAGTGACCTCTCTTTTGGCTGCCCCAGCAAGTTCTCAGACAAATGCAACTTATATATCTCAAATGTGACAAAGACCTTCATCTGCCCCAATGTGCATTGGCACAATGATTATACTTGTATATATTGCATGACTGTCGCTCCATGTAACGCTTGCCTGTGACAAATAGGCTGTAGAAGGAAAATCCCTCAATAGCTTTTACTAATTCTTTTCTTTAAATATTAACTCTGAGTGACTTTATTGTTTATCTTACTCTAGCTGCTTTGAATGAAAAAACTCTATAGGCAGAAGTTGAATTGCATAATACTATGTACAGAGCTATTAAAATATATTTAGTGATTCCATTAGAAATCTGCTGTTGAGCAAGGCAGAACATATGGAGAGAAGTTCGTGAAAACCTGATTAAACATTTATATGGAGCATATTTTGATTTAACTTGCATAAATAATTCATTATTTTTGTTTTCTTGTTTTCTTTCTTTCAAAACCACCCTTTTCTACACCTGCTGTGCTAAAAATAATGCTACTGTATCTGCACTGAAGAAGTAGTGGGAGTGAGTGGGTATATCGTACCTATCCATCTGCATTGGAGGCTACTCTCTTTCAGGTTTGATAGACCTGTATCCTTTTGAGAAACAAAACACTTTATTCCTATAAAACCTGCAGTAGTTTTCTTTTGTCCTTACAAATAGTAAAGTAGTGATGTTCCAAGGGCAGTAATTATTATGCAGAAGTTAAGTTGTGCTAGGAGTCCAGATCAATAGGAGAATTTCCCCAAAGCTAATGGGAATTGCAGCTCGCATATCAGATGACTGATCTATTTTCTAAACTGAGCAACAGTTTTAAAGGGAGATTCGTTTCTGAACTTTGACAAAGTCTGGGTTTGATATTCTAGTTCAGCTTCAGTTTTTGTACTCTGTTGGGATTCAAAGTCTGATTTGCTATAACACTAAAGGTCTTTTATGGCTTCTTGATATTAATAATGTGGGATAAAGTGGGCCTAAATCCTGCTTTAAGGCCCCCTCTCACTACTAAATTTATGAGGGAATTCAAGCTTCTTCTTTAAGAGTTGATCTGAGTGAGCATTCAGGCGCCCCAAAGCACGGATTTTTCTCTGAAACTCCCGAGAACAAGGTATTTCACAAAAACTGCTTCTCTTTTCCCTCCCACTGAGTTTCAGAGTTCAAACACTGGCAATTTCCAGTATCATCTTTTCTTGTCTCCTCGTTACAAGTAGGGTTGCATTACCCACCGAACAACCAGTGTCTGCTTTCCAGCATCAGCATTGTCCCAAGATCCTTTCTCCGACTGCTGTCACTCATTACAGCAACGTGCTGCTCTTTCATGGTGGCCCAGCAGATTGCAGAAACACAGGGCTGTGGATCATTACCAGGGAACAGAGTCACTTTGGGGTCATCATCAGAGAAAAGTGTCACTTTTTCTCTCTTTTTTTTTTTTTTTTTAGAAACTGCATTTCCTCTCCAGCTCTGTGTAGTGGTGGTTGTCTTCTGAATCCCGTCTAACTTCTGCAACCCAGTGGCTTTGGCTGACATGGTTCAGCAGGGAATTAAATTATGAAATTTTGTTGGAAAGAAGCTGTTGAAGTCTTTTGAAACAGAAATATTATTTCCTGGATGGAACATGCTATTTTGAGTCCTGAAGGGCCTTATGAAGCTCCTCATATAAAGGCTTCTGATAGTGTTTGTTTTCCAATGTATTAATCATAATGTGGTGAAGCAAAAATCCACCCCAAACTCTGAGAGGCTGTGCAGAGTAATTCCTCTAATATTTTAGCCAGCCTATGGACTGATGCTTTTGGCTTGTATGAAAGCAGACTGTCTGTTAGACTGCAAAAGTGATCTCTAAAGAAAAATAATACTCTCGGCCTGTGGCTTTGACAGTTATATCTCACTTTGTGCACTTTTCAGTCCAGTGAGAAGAATTTAGCTCTACAAACCTGTACTTGAGCAGTCCTTGCGGTGCACTGCGTGCAGGGAGAGCATGCAGGTAGCACTCAGCCAGGTTCACGCACACCGAGAGCGGCTGATGCCATAGTAGCGGCGAGCATGTGGGGGAAGCTATGTTGGTTTGTGAATTTCATTAAAAATCTGAGATGTCTATGCACACAGCCTTATTCACAGTTTTTTCTGTATTGTGATTTTAGGATATAACAAGGTGTTAACAAGAAAAACATGTTTTCATTAAAGCTGTATACAAAATGTATCTTTGCCCTGAGCCCTTCTGTGTGTTTATTTTTCTGAAACAGTCTGTTACTTAAAGAAACAAACAAAAAATGAAGCAGGGGAAGAAACTTTTTCCTTCCTGAGTGAAGGTCTGTTTCCACCCCCCCTTTGATTTCCAGCCATTGGGGGTTCTGGGCCACCAGGTGGGCTGGGCTGGGCTGGCCCAGGTGAGCACCCCACCTCACCTGTTGAGTTTATTTAGTTAAGCTGCTGTAAACATTTGCTCTGTTTTCTTTCTCAAAGTGAAAACACTAAAAATAATGGCTGCCATAAAGACTGCATTAAACACTTTCTAAAAGGTTATAGTTCGCAGCTGTGAGGTCGCTGCCCTCTGATTATACTGCAGCAGTGAAGCAGGATGCCTTTCCCCTATGCACCCTCTGTGGAGCAGGGGAAAGCATTGCCCTGCCTGCTGTGCTGGAGGTGTTTGGGCTTCGGGGTGTTGAGCAGTGTCTGGGGGTCGGGATGGGGATGAGAACCACATTGCGGAGGCCTGTTGCCAGCCTGCTGTTGCTTGCTGTGTGCGGTGGGGTTGTCCGTGCATCCCATCAGTGCCTGTCCGTGAGCTGAAGGTAGCAACAGGGAAGGGAAACTTGCCGAGGAGTGTGGGTGGAAAAGCAAGAGGGGGCAGCAGAAGACGAGAAGTTGACATACCAGACTCTACAGAAACTGGAGTTCCTGTAGGAACAAGACAAGAAGTGTTCTGCTGATGTGTGGTGGGAAGAAAAGGGAATGAAAACTGGAAGCTTTGGTAATTTTAATAATGAATTGATTAAAAAATGGGTGGGGTACAGGTACAGAAAGGTAAGGAAAGCATTCTCTGGACCAAGCTGGAGTTCATGAAGAATTATCTAAACACCTGTCAGTGGGGAATGGGGATTTGCCTTCTGCTGAGCACACAGCCTGTGATGGGCAACCCCTTAACCCTCCTTCCCACTAAGTCTCTCTTGGTGGCCTCCCTCCTCATGTACAGGTGAAAGTGTGACAAAATCAAGCTCCTGATCCAAGGCATTTGGGACTTGAAATGGGAGCTGTGGGCTTGTGGGAAAAGGGGAATAAGCTTGGACCTAAGGGTGTGATGCTTGTTGCTGTTCGTATTTGTATGTCTGTACCTACAACTGTGCGCAAATTCACTTTTATGATGCGACAGCAGATAAGACAGCCTGTTTTGTCCCATACTCCCAAAGCATTAAGGATCCTTCTGGCATATATGCTGCGCTCAGTCTGCTACAGGAAGGATTTTCTCATTTTCAGTTATTTTTTTTAGAAGTAGGTACATCAGGCTTAGGCAGACCTGAGCCTTAGAGTCCTTTTTGCTGTTCTAAGCAAGCATGAGGAGGCAGTGGTTGTTTTGCGCTGCAGTATTTCTTAGATTTTAGAAGCAGGCAGCTAAAATCATACCAGGTTTTAAAAAACAAACAAACCTCAAATCTCTCTCAATTAAAGCACAGGGATTGACCAGTGAATCCAAGCAGGTGCTCTGGGACTGATCCTCAGCTGGGTGTGTTGTCATGTCAGACTCAGTGGAGCTATGGCCTCATTGGGGAGCCTGCCTATCATTTGGATAGCACGAGTGGAGCTGTGTGTTCTTCTAATATAACGGGCCTGTAAGTTCACATTCCACCCAGATAAAGTCCAATCTATTAGGAAGAAGAGAGAGAACAGACAGTTACATGCTGGGATCAGTCTGGTGGGGACTGCAAGTATTGAACCAGTTCTCTAAGCTACCAGGACCTCAGGTTTTTTCCAGTTCACTTATCCCTCTGCCTTCTAGCTGTCATGCTTTTTGCTCCCATACCATAGACCTATAGCTTGGGAGAAGCAACGAACAACCTTTGGGGACGGTACGGTCCTTGTGGAACTGGCTGGAGTCAGGGGAGCCACGCTCTCCATCCTAGCCAAGAAATTCATCCTGGCAGGAGTTTTACACTTAATTTAGAAATTAATATAGTACTCACATTTTTACCTACACTGGTGGTTTGGGGAGAGAAAGAAAAGGAATACTTGTTGCCAGGTAACTATTGTAACTGGGCACAAGAAAAGTAGTTTTAATCCACGCTTAGTTTAGCTGGCAACTGTCCTTGTCATCTGCTTGGAAGGTGCGTAATGAATACAAGGAAAAGAATACAGCCCCTTGTACCTGTTGTGTGCAAGGAAACAGAGAACGGAAGGGTATGTTACTGCTCTCATCTGAAATGTGTGGGGTGAAATTGCATAGAATTTAAACCAGTCAGTGTGCATGATGTTCCTTGCACTTGAGGAGACATTGTGCTACATTGTGCTTATTTTTTCAGATCCATTAGCACTGCACTTTCTTGGAATGTTTTATTCAAGAATTGAGGGAATACTTTCCCTTTGCTTTGTATTTATTACTTAACCTTGATATTCAGAACCTTTATTGCTTAGCCTTAGGAAACCAGATTGGTTATACCTTCTACAAGTAGGTAGCCGCAATGTGGGAGGCGCACAGCTGTCGTCAGTCTGTCTGTCTGCACAGGGCTCTAGCACTATTAAGGCTCTCAGATCTTTCCCCCCACGCCAGCTTGGCGCGGGAGTAATGGGAGGTGTGTGGTGATGTTACTCCTCTTTCTCCCTGCACCAGAAACAGCAGAATGACTGACCTTTGCTCAGGACAACTGAGCTAGCAGTTTGCCCATTGGCTTTTTCTCCCTCAACTGGGTATGTCCAAATAAGTCTTTACAGGGAAATGATTGGTGCTGATTGAGCCCAGATATTGCTTTACTATTATTTATAAGACTGCAGAGGTCTTTTTGCACCTGACAGTAATCATTGCAATAACAAGAGAAGGGTCCACTCTTGCCAACATCTGTAATAGCTCTGCCATGATGTCAGAAGAAGACAGATTAGACTGACAGGAGCAGATTTTCTGCCCAACTTTGCTTATTTTGTGCCCAATGGATCTCTTCCCTTTCCCTCTTCATGCTCAATTTTGTACTGCATACATTATGTCAGGCAGAGAGTGGGAGAGGCAATGCGGGACATGATGAACTCTGAGCGCTGTTAGCTGGAGCTGGCTCCGGGAACCGCTGGCAGCTGGTACGTGGTGGAGCAGCACGGAGCCTGTTCCCAGCTGTGCCTGCAGAATATCCCACACATGAGCACCTATTTGAGTGGGATGGAAAAGGCAGTATGGCCTATGGCCCTTAAAACATCAGAAAGAAGGACTCATGTAAAGCTTTACTGCAAATGAGAGGCTTCATTGTCTTCTGCAGTATGTTTGTTTTCTGGGGGGAAACTTTAACCTGAGAGTGCAGTTCCTCTTGCCTAATATCAGCCAAGTAAAATGACAGTGTTAGCCACATAGGTACGTAATCTGGCTCCTATTTACACTCTTTCCATAAGCATTAGAGAGACACAGACACCTCCAGCAGTAATTCATTCCTTAAAATGGACGAGACCTCTGAAGGTGCCTGAAAGAGAGCCCACTTAGTGGACTGGAGTGGATGGCCCATACCTTTAGACAGCTGGAGTGAGTTGAGCTGAATCCTGCTCTTAGAGCATATCTCAGTACAAAATGTGTCCAATGCAGTTATAATGTCTTCTCCTGGCTTTCTTCTTTATCACTGGCTTTTCCTCAGAATATTTTGAGAGCAAAATTGCTTATAAAAAAAGCATAGAAAATGTTGAGAATGAGACAATAGGGGTTGGGTTGGAAGTTCCCTAGCAGCACTGCCCATGTGGATGTACATCCAGTAACTCCCACACCATTCCAAATATCACTTCTAAGCTTGGCCCATCAGCGTCTATTAGTGATATTCAAAACAGTGCTGGCTGCTTTGAGCTGGCTGGGAAGGAACAGTTCACTCATTCTCGTGAGATTTTTTTAATCTGAATGCCTGAAAGTGAGCATCTTCGTATATCCCCTCTTAAAATACACCTTGTTCACATGAAAAGTCAGCAATTTGTATTGAAAAGTCTGTCCATTTCAAACCAACCTGCTTTTTTAACTGATATAATTTTTTTGATAGATTTTTGATGAGATGACACCACTTTCTGGAATTCAAAATGGAACAAATCCTTCCTGTTGGCTGTTTTTTCCATTGTCTTTGACAGTTCTTTGCCCATATATCCTTTCATTAGATAGAGAACTAATGAGAAATAGCATTCAATACATGTCTAAAAATAAAGCATTTCATTGTTCTTTTCTGCAAGTATAACCAACATTTCTTCATAATCAACTAAATAAATGACATTTGTTCCAGGAATTATTACTAGGGCAATTTCCGCACCATGCTTGTTACAAATAGACTAACCTGATGCCTACAATTAAAATAAATCAAGCCAGCTGAGAAGGTTCAAATACATGACACAAGCTTGACTAAATAGCAACATGACATAAAGGGATGCTGTAATGCCTCCATGATAATAGTTGCAAAGGCTTCTGTATGCAAAATGATAAAGACCGCTTTTCTGTATGCTGCCATATGTCCACTGCAATTTGTGGACATATGGATGCAGGACTCTCTCATGTGTAATGTATATCACACAGTCAAAAATAAAACAGGAGCAAAGGGCTAATATCATGAACACTGTTTAGAGGACAAATTAAAATGTTTGTTGTGGCAAAAACATGGGTGTACTAATTAATAGCTCTAGATTGCTTACTGGCACTGGCTGCGACAGCTTCAGGTTTTTGATAGGTTTCAATAAAAGACAAAGCTGCATAAAACTAAATCTGTGACTTTAAATGCAATTGCTTAGATAAGGTCTTCTTTTTGGGGAAATGCTCTGCCTGATCTTTTAAATTACAGTTTACAGTGTGAATTAGTATATCTGCAATTTTACTTATAATGCTACTGTCCTTATTGCTTTCTACCATTGCTCACTGGATGTGAAAGTGGGGTTTGAAACAAAGCGGAGGAATAAGGAAGCTCACAAGAAGTTTTCATATTGATGAAAACATTTGGAACATAAGTTTTATTTCCTAGCCAACAAGAAAGTGATAATGTACATCGAGTGATACATGCATGTTGTGCTTTCATTTCTCTCGAAGACAGAAGCTGCCTGTTAAATATTGCCAGCAATCAAAATGGTATAGGCTTAGCCCTCGTCTCTTTGAGAACCTGGGGAGGTGATCTAAATTAAAACGGATGCCCTCTTCACTTAGCGAAGCCAGCTGTTTGTATCCTCTTGCTAACAGCTGCAGGCTAAAGAAAAGGGTAAGTAAGACTACCTGGCACCTAGAAAGGTTGGCAAACAAGTTAAAAATTAGTAGTACCATTGAGTGTGTTACTTCACTGTACTATTTTAAAGATTAATTGTAAATTTTCCCTTTTGCTTTGCAAGCGGGGCTGGAGAATGACACCAAGTTGGGGAAGGACAAAAGGATTTTTATGGCAGATAGAAGCTGTACCCTGAATATTAAGAACACAAGTGAGATCAGCAGCTAATGCGTGCATAGCAACTTGCTTCCATAGGAGAGACACCGATTTCTCCCCCAGAGAGATTAATCTCCTCATAGATGAGTCATTCGAGCATGAAGAAATATTCTTTGGACATGGTGCACCAAATGGAAGCCCGTACATCAGACAATGATGGTGTATTATATTGAGACGTTTATAGGATTGGGACGTGCCAGCTGGGATGAGCAGCTTTAAGGGAATAAAAAAAAAAAGAAAGGATTTAAGGTGGATCTGCAGAGAAAATCACTCAGCCAACACTGTAAATGGGAGTACATTCACTTCTCCCCTTATACTTATTTCCAAAGGAGGGAGTGGGGGGAATCTGTTCTTATGGAAAATGTTTACTCAGATTTGTATCTTGGCTTTTTTCATCTACATGTCCCAGTCTTCGAGACCACATGATAGGATTGCTGCTCCTTGTGAGAGCTATATAAGTGGGAGCATGCTCTTGCCTGGCCTCACATCAGTGCTATAGCTCAGATTCTTTCTGATATTGTTATGTTAATAACAGCCATACTGACAGTTTTGATAATTCCTGCAAAGGCCCTGAACAGCGGCAATCTGTCAAGGTTTCCTGAATACATTTTAGAGAGTGGGTTAACAAGTGTTCAGAGACGTGAACTGTTAACTTTTAAACTGGAGATGGTAAGAGAAACATCGTAGGTTTCCCTCCTTCTACCAGGGAAGACTTTTTCTCAGCATGTGGCCAAGCAAACGCTGCTGGGCTCTCTGCAATGCACAGCCCACCTGATTTCTGTCAAGTAACATAAACCTATGTGTTTATTATTAAAACACAATTGACTCATAAATCTTCACCTACAAATCAATGAAGGCAAATACTGCCCATTGACCATGTTTTTTCAATTTGACAAAATTCCCCTGATCAAAGCTTCCCTGGATTGACAGCCTGGGAGGGGAAGAGCACTGGTTACAGCAGGCTCTCTCTCAAACCAATGGGAGCACTCCAAGTGCACTTCCTATTTCTGTGAGTAAGTATATAGACGCACTAAGTAAATTGCTATTAATTATTCTGTGCATAATTAACTTCCTCTCCACTTAGGCAGCATTCTTCCCTATGTAGGCAGACGCAAGTCTTGATAAGCAGAGAGGTGCATTTCACAAGATATGATACTTAAAGGCTTTCCCAAACCCATAGAGGGCAAATGTACTCTGGAGTTATGGCTCCATCATTCAGGACTTCACTCCAAGAAGGGGCAGGCAGGTGGCTGTGTGCTTACACATCTAAAACAGCACCGAGAGGGACCCAGACTCACAGGTAATGCCAGGAATGCACCGGCACTGCAGGCTGGGAAAGCACAGCTGTAGGACGGGAAGGGGTAGATATGAGAAATGTACTTTTGTATTTCTAGTTTCTGCAGTTCACCTGTGGCCACTTCAGTTATTCCTATTTCTACTTTGCCTAGTTTCTGGTTCTTTTTTTGCTGCATACTTTTCCTGCACTACAGAGAAGTATTGTAGAACCCTCTCATAGGAAGTATCTTTCAAAGCGTATTTGCGCTTGCCTTTGGGGTAAGGTTTTTTCCTATGGCAACTTCTCTGTAAGAAGGACTGGCTTAGATTTTGTGTTCCAACCTTATGAGAGGCACAGATCTCCCTTTGCAGGACTTGAAACTGTTTATATTGAGTGCCGGTGCAGCCCTCAGGATAAAATACAACAGCTGAGGCGTTATTCTGTGCTCACTCACAGTTCTGTCAGCTCCCTGCAGCCCATGGTCCAGCCCAGCTTCCAGCATGATTTCTGCCCTGGTGCTGCCCAAAGGCATAGCATGAGGTGGGCATGCACTGATCCTACACACAACTGGAGTACCTGCTCTCCACCCTCCCATACCCTTGTGGTTCCTGCCACAGTAGAAGCAGAACAAACACAGATCAGCCCTCCAAAAAATCTCGTTGTAGTAAAAACAAAAAACTCCCCACAATCACAAAATATTGATCAAACTTTTCCAAGACTATGCACTTTTCACTTCCCATCATCCTCTCTTTAACAGACGTGTTCTTCCAGGCAAAAAAAAAATAGTATACTGGCAGCTTTTTGCATGCTGTCAACCAGACTTGAGGTTGTGAGCATTTACCTTGCAAAGTATCATCTTTTCATGTAATAAAAATTTCTAGTGGTAAATAGTGTCTATCAGGCAAGCTTCCTGCTTAGGGTATTTAACTCTACTTCATTTCTCTGGCAGGAAATCTGGATTCTAAGAATATTTCAAAGTATGCTTTAATGGATGGTTGTGAAACATCTTCAATTTTAAATTCCACTTACCTATATCAGGAAAACTGTGTGTTTTTTCAATAAAATATTTCATTTTAAATTAATTCTTGCCTCAGAAACACATTATATTTTGGTACGTGATACACAGTAAGGAGAAATCATACATATTTTATGTGCAATACATATTGAATTTGTAATATGTGTCTGATAATGACTTTGTACTAAGCTCCTATTCCTCTACAGTTGCAATGTAATTGCTGTCCTGAGCTAGACAGAGTCTGCTTTAGTGCTACTTACTTGCTTATACAGTTGTGGGAAACCTATAAATCTGATTTGAGTCTCTGATGAGACTTTCACACACCGAGAAGAAAAATGATACAACGTGATGAAATAGAATCCAAGACTTGTTTTCTTCTGGATGGTTCTTGTCTTTTAGTGGTTGGAGACTTTGTTCAGGCTTAAGTATTTTTTTGTGTATATTTTGTTTTAGATATATTAGGATAAGTTTTTGACTAAACATGGCTTCTCTTGGCAGAGAGACTTTTTTAATGATTTCAGCAGACTGAGTTGGAACAAGTGCTCATGCTGCCATAAGGAGAACTAATTATTAGATTTGGGGGGTTATGTGTGTATATTTATATATGTATCTGTAAAAACATAAAGGAATAAATGTAACGGACGCCTGATATCCTCTGCAAGTCCTGCATGAAATAAAAGCTTAGCTCAAGCATGGAGGTAGGACAAGGCTATGTACAGCATCAGGAAAAATAAGACTGAGAGCTAGGAGTTATTCATTTTCCCACAAGATGGTTCTGACTTCCCGCCAGAAGGTCAGCATCTGATAAAGTATTGTACACTGGTGCGTTTCTTTTTTTCCATGATCCTTAGGAAAGTGAAGCATGTGGGCTTAAGTTGGTAGAGGACAGTCATAGATTTCAATTTCAGCATAACACCACTGAGAGAATGGTAGATAGCTAATATTTTCACTTGCTAAATAATAGACATAAAGTCTTTGTTAAAGCTTTGCAATAAATAGTGGTGTTGTTTTTATAGCACGTTTTTAGAATGAAAAAGGGAATCCTCTTATTTCAAAATGTAACATCAAAACATGATCTTATTAACATCTTCAAAGGGAGAGCCAGTAGCTCCTCTCCCCCTTTTCCCTCTCCTCTTCCCCTCAATTCTCAGCTTTTAGTCAACAAAAAGAAGCTCTCTTTAGGAAACACATCTCTTCCCTCACAGAGATCCACCACTGCTGGACTATGTTCCTGCCACACAGGAGAGGATGTCACTGTACGTTAGTTTTCTCTGTATTACTGAAAGCACACATTTAAGCATTTCCCTCAATCAGAGCCTATGGTCTGGAAAACAGGCATGATTTTTACCGGCATCTCCTCCTCCTGAGACTTAATAAGCTGTTCATGGACTGGCTTGAGCATGGGACCTCCTCCAAGCCACTTGCCTAGAAAATGGGAGAAAATGTATCCTGAGTAATCTGAGAAGAGTCCCCTCTGGG
>VYZW01023396.1:3240-15647 GCA_013401315.1 Balaeniceps rex
ATGCAAACCCAGGAATAATTGAGGGCTATGAAATCAGATCAGCAGTTACTCACTATGTCCCACATGAAGTTAGTTAGCCAGTAGACCACAGGGCTCACACCACTGACAAACTGTAGATGCTTGGCTTTTGTTACACGTTCTTGAATCAGGTATAAAACAAAACTAGCTGGTATAAAGGACATGGCAAAAATCACACAGATGGCAACAACAGCATCCACTGAAGTGGTCAGCCTAAAAGAGAGCACAAGAAGTGACTGCGAGCAAGGGAATGGATGCAACACAACACTATATTAGCATTGGGGGAATCTGGAGGGAATTTAAGATCTAGAAGTAGCAAGGTTATTTTGTAAGTAGAAGACTTTTCCAATTTCAAAATGTGCTAGTGTATTTTCCCAAGTTGTGCTGGGGACCGTAGCTAACAAATATGGATGTTGGTGGCACCATTCCCTGATTTTTTACTTGCCTTCATTCTCTGGAACAGTTCAACTCCTACATATATCTCAGTTTGACAGCCTGTCCTGCATGGTGTGTCTCAAACTAGACATTAAGGCACAATAGTCAAAGCGCTCTGGGAGCTGGGAAAAGAGGGACTCAGAGGCAAGCTGCACAGTGAGATGAAGCGCAGATCTTGCTTCTGTGCTAAGGGAGAAGTTTTCAGTTTCACTGACTTGTGAACTTAATAGGAGACATGAGTGGGAAGTCATGTCTTCTTAGGAGTGTCTTTTTCAAGAAATTATGGCTTTTAGATTCTGGAATACACCAACCCTACTACATGCCATTGAAAATCTGTGTGCTGTCCTTGGCACCAAGACGGAGGTTGTCGACTACGGCCTAGCTGTAGTCAGTTAAGGACAATTTCTGATTCCTTTTTTCCTTATGATCTCTGTGTTATTTCAAAAGTAGATCTATTGGCTTTGGAGCAGAAGACTTCAGAATCTTTGTGCTTGGGAATCAACAGAAACATGTCATCAGGTATAACCAATGGTCATAGCTCCTATGCGGGATGGGAATGAACTCATAGGAATATAATGAGACGGAAAAGAATAGATTGCGTATCTAATTCTTGATTAGAATAAAACTTCAGGGAAAGGCCTCCACCTTCTGCCAATTGAACTATTTCTCCTCAGAGTGCGAGTACATGGGAGGTGGTAAGCTGCCAGAAGAGGGAGGAGTAAAAGCCAGCAGCAGAGCACAGGCAGACTTACACAGTGACTTCAGAGAGTTGCTCCTTAGTGAGGTTCAGAGGATGGTTTATAGCAGTGATCCCGTATTCCTCAGGGGTTTGGCCAGTCCGCAGGTTAGCTCTAAGGATTGCATTATTTGCTACATTAAGGAAACTAACCATAGCATGCCAGCCTTTATTGTTAAACCACACCTAGAAGAGTCAGAAAGCACAGATTCATTTAAGAAGTCTTCACTAATAACCCTGAGCTGCAGGAGAAAACTTGGCTGCCTTTTGTCTACTTTGGTGGGCATTGTCAGCAGGGAAGGATCCAGCACCAGGAATTCATAGCTCCTAGGCACAGTCCAGCAGGAGGAGCTCACATACTTTTAAAAGGGCTGGACAACCACCGTCAAGGGATTTTATAGAAGCACATTTTAAAATTTAGCAGAATGTCCCCTACTCGGAAGTATTTAGGACAGCAAGAAGTACTAAGAACATGGTTAAAAAAATCTCACATTAGAAATAACTTTGCATTAACACTGTATCCCATATTACTTATAAGTATAGTATTATATAGCATAGCTCTTCTTGCATCTGAGAATGCCACTAGCAGTATTGTCACAATTTGAAGTCTATGTCAAGAAAGACTGTGAGTTAGCAGACTACTTCCAGCAAATACCTTAATATTATCTTCAGTTTCCATGTATTTAAGGAAATTGGAAATTTCTTTAGCAGCAGCCAGTGAAGTTTGTCCCTAAAATAAAAAAGAAAAGGCTAAAGATCAGCTGTCTGGGTGAAATGCGGTGCTGCAGGTTTGCAGCTTTGTGACAATTCTTTAGTAAAGGGACAAAAACCCCATAAAAATCTTGCTTACTCCTGTCACATTCATCATTTGGCCAAGATCACTTAAAAAATCGACAACTTGATCTCCAGAAACATGAAGGACTGGGAGCCTTCCTCCTATGGAAATTCCTCCATATCTAACAAAGAGAACAGTATCATCAGTGACTTGTACCACAGACCCAAAACTCTGTACATTGATGGAAATACTAACCATCCACTTAATGTAAGTTTGATTTCTGTACATCATATAATTCATGTATAACAATCTCCACTCTTTTTCTAACAAGTTGCATTGGGTCTTTATAGGGCTTACAAATAATAGAAGGTCTATCAGTTTCTGAGGGGTTCATGCCAGGATCCTGAGAAAACTATTATTTAGATAGAAGATTTGGAGAAAACAGTTATTTCTACAGTGCAAAACCTTTAAATCAGGATAATTGACATATAACTGTTTGGACAGCACGGAGGACTGAGGACAGCACGGACCTCAGTTAAAATTTCAGTTGCCCTGAGAGGAGCAGCCAATACTCCATAACGATAAATACTATTGCACGAGATGAACCAAAGTCTAATCCCATAGAAAGTAATGTTTGCACATGAACAAGCAGATATTCCATGAAGGAAGCCAGTCATCCAGCTGCTACCTTTGAAGTGGATTCCTACTGCTGATGAAAAACTAAGTAAGTATGTCCTTCAGGGTAATCAGTCATCTTTCTAAGCCTAGTATCTGCAGTGTAGACGTCACACTGGGGTTAGCTGATGCCTCTATGTAAGCGTGGAGCAGCAGTGGAATCTGTTTTATAACTATTGCACACGTTCAGGGCAGGGATGAGGAGTTGTGGTTGTTACTTCTGTATTTGATAGCTGGTGTCTAGGTTTCATCTTACCCAGGCCCTTTTTTTTGGAGGGTTCATATTTTTCTGCTGCACTTTGAAAGAGCTGTGTCAGAGCACTATCACAACGTAGTGCAGTATTGTATTGTAACTTTCCACCACTCAGATCCCATTAGTCTGACTCTTGTAGATAATAAAACTGTGATAGTTCCATTGTGTGCCTCTGGCCTTCATCCTTGTGGGGGTAGTCCAAACAAATATAACCCCTTGTCTTTACAAAACCCTTGCTGACCCTCAACCTATTTCCCACTGAAGCCGTCTCTTTGTTCTGTACTATCTGCCATAATTCCCCTTGTCCATTCAAAGAAACATTGTGACGCTCCACGGTTAAACAGAAATTCATTGTTCCTTTATTTACCACCACAATCTGTGAATTGGTTTCTTACCTTTGCTCATTGACCCAGTATTTGCTCTTCAAGCTGAAACAGACAAAGAGAATCCCGTCTCTTAACGCACTGAACCAAAGTCAATGGTATTGTCAGGCTTAAATGGAAATTAAAGGTGAATTCCTATGCTTTGCAGATCTCCAGTTTCCCCTAGACAGCTTTTTCCCTTTTTTTTTGTTTGGTTTTATTTTTTTGTTTTATTCACATTCTTTTTCAATTGCTGCTGATTACTTTGAGTTGTGGGGTTGTCAGGACTTTTGGTATTCCCTGCAGTGGGTTTTTGGTTTTTTTGTTTTCTGACATGATTCATCTCCAGCTCATATAGAGATAAGCAAGATTTCTAAAGTGACACATACTGGCTCTATCCTAAATCCATAATGAATTGATTTTAAAAGATGTATCTAAAGCAGTTATGACACGTGTTAAGAAGAATCAAAGGCAGCCAGCACATAGCTAATATAATGGGAATTTCAAGAACTGTGCTGGGAATTGAAAAGGTAGGAGGGCCTGAATCAGAAATAATAGGCCATGGACACTGCACAGCTAATTATCATGTACAACACTCATGCAAGCTGAGGAGCTATCAGTAGGATAGATACATCTATGTAACATTGTCCTTTGGCTCGTTAGGACTTCTGGGAAGCAAGCGATAATTAACTCAGGCAGATGGGCATGCTGGTGTGGCTACGGTTCTTCGGGGACACAAACTAGTGTCTCTGCACGGCAGTTCCCCATGCTGTGCAGAGGCACCAGTTTTCTCACCGTTGACACAGTTACCATTAACACGGCATTCCTTCAACATTGAAACGTAGCTCTGCCTATAACGGAGTACCCAATCATACAAATAGGTATAATTAAAACAGTTTAACTCCCCTAAAATGAGCATCTCCTATTCTTACATCAGGAACATGGACATGATGCTCAAGTCTACACAACACTGTGGCACAGCAAGTGCTATATTATTATTAAATGAGAATTTCATGGCCAGGTACAAAATACTGCATGTGAAAACCAAAGAGAGATTCATCCCTACCTCCCTTTTATCAAAGTGGGATATGTTTTCACCAGAAAATCTGAAATATTTCTGTGGGTCAGATCTTGAAGAATTTCTGTGCTGTGCTGCACTCTCTGGAAAGAAAAGAAAGCCTAATCAATCCAGTAAACTTTACAGTCTCTAAAGCTATTAAGTAACTGTTTGCAGGAAAACAGCAGAAGTAGCTTTGGTTCAGAGGAACTACTCAGGCTCATAGTATCACTGAAATGAGAGTGGGTCATTCATTTTCTAGCCCAAACATCCTTACTTTGCTAAGGTTTCAGAAGAAATCATGAAATCACAGAAGTTTGCGATGCCCGACACAAAACAGTTGCACTTCACTCTGAAACTTGACCCAAGTTATTTTCAACAAAGGCCAGGGTTGCTCAAGGCTTTTTCTTCACTGTGCAAGGAGGAAGCTTTTCAAATAGATTGAGGTCCTAGTGAAGATAAGGTAGTTTTCTACAATTTAGCAAGTCGAAGGAAAAATTAATATGAAAACTTCACTTTCACTAGCACGTTAGATACTTTGAATGAAAATTACTCTTTTTTGTAATGAAAGTAATGCCACATGATGCCTTTGTGAGTCTTTTGCAAACACAGGGTCACTGGGAAATGCAAGACCTCAAACTTGCTTAGTTTACCCCAAGGTAGAATATACTTAAAAAAGTTCCTGGGCAGTTTCAGAGGGCAAAGGTTGCAACCTGAAACGACCTAGTAACAACCTAGAAAGTAAGTCTGATGAACTTTCCAGAAGTTCCTACATTTGTCCGCAGAGAGGCAGTACCGGATGACACAGAAGAGACATTACAGATGTCTAGCTGATTCTAGACAATACACAGGAAGACTGGTAGCATCCTCATAGTGCCTTCATTAAATGAGCTGTCTATGCTCGGACATACTTCATCATTATTTACATACTGTTGCTTCCCTGGAGACTCAAATGTGAACTGTTTCTTCCTGACAAGTTATACAAAATTATCATATCCTGCAAAATTATCAGGATAATATTATAATATATAAATTTCTCTTAGAGGACTAGAATCCCCACAAACAAACAAACAAAAGTAATTTTGCATCCTACTTGTATTTGAAGTTTTAGTCTAAATTTCCCTCTCAAACACACTGGCATGCAATCAGCAAAATTCAACTTTGGCTGTCTGTTGGATAGGGATTACTTGGAAATCAGAAATAACTCGGGATGCTGTGAATAAGGTCAGAATATAACCTATTTATTAATTTTTTTTGTGCTTCATAGACAGGAATTCTACAGATATTTTAAACAACTTTGCTTTGTTGTTTTATGAATAGTGATAGAGAAACCAAAGCAAGCTGAATCAGTATTTTTAAGAGATTGTGTCATGGATTTGGATTCAGAAATTGATTAAGCTTGCGACATTCCTGTTAAAACTAGAATTATTTGAGTCATTTGGCTAACGTGTGCAGCCTGGCAAACAGGAATATTAAAGTTGAATGATAGGCATGGTGAGACATTAAATCAGTGAGCTATTACTCTGAGAGTGGCTGCGGTTCTCTTTTCTTTAACTTGTTAGAAAAACATTAGAAAATGTAAACACTAACAGGCTGTAATTTTCCTTTGCTCTTCAGAAGACCAAGCACATTTTATAAAGGGCACTGCTAAGATTATTCATTGATAGGAACAGGTGGGAATGTAGCTCTCATCTCTTCTCCATACAGCATCAGTTATTAAATTACTCATCTGCATGCACATGCATACAAACATTTGTTTTGCCAGCTTAGAACTTTCTTTCTAGAAATGGAACCAAGAGTAGAGAAAAAAACATGATTTGGGGTTGACTCAATATTAATTTTTCCATTTTTAATGAGATGACCTCACTCCATGATTTTCAAAATCATGACATTTTTTCTTTCCTTCCTTTCTTCTTTCTCCCTCCTTCCCTTCTTTAAAGAAAGGCAATCTTCTAAACAAAATTGTTCTTTGAGGAAAAAAAAAATTAAGATTTGTTAAAAAATTATTTGATAAATTGTTCAATTTTTTGTGATTTTCTTTTATATGAAAACTTTGCAATTTGGATGAAAATAGTAATCAAATGTCACTTAAATGTGCAAGCTTTTCCAGTACCTCTAAAACTGAATTCCAAATTCCAGCAATTTTTGCTCCCTTAAAAAAATGTACTCAATTTTTTCCATGCATATTGGCATGGCAAGGTACTTATACACTAATCCCTTTCCCAGCACTTGCCATGAAACTTTTCTACAAAGATTATGGCACAGGGACACTACCTGCAGTGGCGGGAGGCCTCCCGCGCCTGCTGGGCATTCTGGCAGCATAGTGAGTTTCTTGTGAGTGCTGCACTTGCAGGAAGGTGAAGGGTTCTCAGGGCTCCACTTCTGGCTCAGCAGGAGGCTGCTTAGGTTCGGATGAACAGCAGGTGTGTTCCAGGCGGTTGGGATATTATCGCATGGGTAGTTCCTGTGTAGAGGAACAGACTCTTTAAGCTGTGCAGAGATACAGTTCATGAGAGCTCACAAATCCACAAAATCACAATGCTCTTGGCAGACATTCTCCTCTCAGCCCTTATCCTGTGAGTTATGAATAATAAGAATATTTTAGAGTACTCGGTAAACATGAATAAATATAATCTTTCCCCACATCTCTGCCAAGTTTACTGTCTTCAGCTTGCAGGTAGGACACTGAAGGAACAAAGGGAGTGTGTTTGACCCATCGGTACACGCAAAATCCGCAGCAAACACATATCTTTGTGAAGAAACTATCCCTTTCCTTGCTCATGCCGTGTTTTTTCTCTCTTTACTTTTTAAAGTTTCCTCTTCGTTCCTGCTGTACCAGGCAGAGGAGAGGAAGGGGAAGAGGGAGGAGAGGACACAGCCAGAAGAATCAAGTTGCTGGAGATGACGGCTGGTAGAGAGGCAGGAGAAAAGGAACAAATGGCAAAGTATAGCATGCCAGTGACAAATGCCTCCAAAGCAGGACTCACAGGCAGGACAACAAATGTTAAAGTAAGAGCTCTACTAACATTGTCCTCTAGAGTGAGGTTAGCTTCACATCATAGAGACTGTCCTTCCAGTACTTCACAGTCTGAGCAATTGCTGAAGCTATTGCTTCCAAACACACCAGTGGGAACAGGAGGAACCTGAGGGGACTCACATGTGGGAAGTGCCAGGGAAGCTATGAAGATTTGGGTCTGAGCCCACTGGCCTACTGACATACATTGCAAGGTTGCTTAACCTCAATATGAGGCTACGTGAGCTGGCTTCCAGCTAGTCACGCTGAGCACTGTGAATCATTCTTAATCCAGTGGCATTGTTGTCTTGCTGTTTGTTTGTTACGTCTGACCCGATATTAGATATTATTGCCAACAATATATCTGAAGCATTGGCTCTAGTGAAAAGTCAAGCCAATTCATTCTTGTTTCACTATTCAAGTTCTTCTAGTAATACCCTGCTAGAATCTTGTTTGAGCGATTGGCTAGCAACTTACGGAAGAGGCTGATTCTTCATGCAGCGATTTCCAAATCCTGGTTTATTCAAGAAAGCATCAGTGAGGGAGACCATCTGCTCACTGCCAGGACGCTCATTGCTAAGGGAATAAGATAGGACTTTCTCTATAAAATTTTTTTTCAAACTATTTTACTGGAAAACACATAGCAACTGGTGAAGGACAGCCATATGGCAGAACCAACTGCCCCCCTCCAAATGCTGATAATTCAATTATTTTATTTATTTATGCAAAACCCCAGAACCTTCCAAGATGGTGAACAGGCTAAAGCAACAGTCCTTTTCTCCTAATATTAAAGCATGACTTCTGACACAGTCCTATAGCAATATTCTCCAAAAAGGCTTGAATCCACATTTCTACCCACTCAGCCCTGTCACACTCAGTAATCAGAAGATGAAAAACATATTCTGTATTTTCATTTGCTGAGGTCAAAGAGACAATGCTGCTAATAGTGAAGTGTCTGCAACTAACAACCTAATAACATTAGACTACAGAATATTGCCAGTGCCAAGTGTTAGACAAGTATGAATATCAAACTCTGCTTCATACACTACCACGTGTAAATTAAATTAAAGCTTCATGTGAATTTTCAGTATGAAACTCGAAGAAAATGCTTCAAAATTATTGCCTTCAGTTTTGCTGCTTTCTGCTAGTTGTGATCTAGTCT
This sequence comes from Balaeniceps rex, assembly GCA_013401315.1. Taxonomy (NCBI): domain Eukaryota; kingdom Metazoa; phylum Chordata; class Aves; order Pelecaniformes; family Balaenicipitidae; genus Balaeniceps; species Balaeniceps rex. The sequence goes on from VYZW01023396.1 coordinate 11,727, forward strand.
AGGACTTAAACATTGGTTATAAATTTCCTCTGCATTGCACATGTTTTGACTTGGTGCAAGTTCAGCTTTGGAATATGTGGAAGTGAAGGCAAAGCAAGTGTTCAGGAGAGCACAGAAGAATTGTGCAGTGACCTGGAGAGAACAGAACTGAAGCTTCTATGAAGAATGAAAGGAGACAAAGTGCTAGTAGACCAGGAAAAAAAAAAAAAAAAAAAAAATCAGACCCAGCCAAAGGATACTGTGTGCGAAGAAACTGCTAAGCAGCAGCATTAGTAAAACCTAAGAGTCTCTGCTTTCATCTTTTTTCCATAACTTTGCCCAAATACTGTACTAACTATAAAGAAATCTGCCACAGGTCAGCAGATAGGCTTGAATCTCATTGTTCTCTAAGATTTTGAATATAGGAATAGTTCAATGGCATATCAGAAACAGTCAGCTTTCTCACTGTCCTGGATCTCCTGTTAGGAAGGATATGTAACTTTATAAGTGTTGAGGTCATGAATTCAGGTAGGAAGAGGAGAGTACCAAAGACAGCAAGATATTTGAAGGACTATTGGTTAGACATACTAGCAGCTGTATTCTCCACTTGCACCGATTTCATGCTATTTTAAATCTGCTGATTCCATTGGAGTTAATCCTTTTTTTATACCACATAGAATGAGAAAAGCCCAGTAAGACAGGGCCCTGTGGTCCTAAATGCTAGGGAGAAAAGGGTGTATACATGACACATACTTTTACTCAGTGATTCCTCTTACCTGAAGAAAGTAAACTGTTGCCCATAGATCCAAGGGTGTAAGGTTAAGGCGGGGTATTCTCCAAACGGAGGAATAATGACTGTGAGTATTAAAGACAGCAACACAAAACTAGCAGGGAGAACAATCTGCAGGGAACATGAAAACATCACACTAGGTTATTAGATATATGTTGCAGAGTGACACTGTACACAACTCATAATATATATAAACGGAGGAGGGACAGCAGGAGCACACAGATCAGATCTGGTTTAGCTCCTGAACACCAACAATTTAATTTCCAAAACTTTCAGTTAAGATTCTGGTTGTCACAGAACTGTATTATGTTAAAAATAAAATGCTGGACTAGTAGTGATTGAATCATGAACTTGGCACAGGTGATAGACTTTAGGTGGAAAGAAACAGAATAAGAGGCAGAAGAGTGGGAATCATAATTGGAACCGTTAGGGACACTGTTACCCATTTGAGCACCTCTGTTGCTTTGCATAGAGACATTGCTGGGAAGGACCGCGTTGGGAATGTTGTGGGAAAGAGTCAAGAACAGCAAAAGTAAGTCGATACCTGGGCTAGGAAGTCCTTGTGGCTGCGGGAAGCATGGTGGAACCGTTTGATGAGCAGTGCTTTGATCTGCTGATGTACAAGCTGAAAACCCTTATACTGTCGGGACCCTTTGCCTTCATTTTGATCTCCTGCTATGCCTACTGGCATTCGAGAACTGTCATTAGTTTTCAGTGCAGTTTGTTCAGCTGGTTTGTTCTCAGCAGAAGTTTTGCCAAGAGTAGAAACATTTTCTTGAGTGTCTCCTAGGTTAAGATGAAAAGGGGCAGAGAAGACACTTTATTGTCCATACATGAAGGTAGCACAAACATTTTAATGAGCTCCAGATTTTACCAACTGTATATATCACATCACCAGATTGCTTTAATTACAACTGTTGCCCTGTGGCTGTAACTAGTGGCATCATGTAGGTTAACACTCCTCTTACTCAGCAGGATGAACAAGTTAATCATGTATGTAGTTTATGGACTAATGGTCAGCAAAGTACTTTTTATAAAACTACTAAACCCATTGACATCTGGGGGCGTGACACTCCACTTTTATTTACATAGTTAAGAACCTCATCCAATCTAAATAAAAGTCTGCCTGCTGACTTCATCTTGTTTCTCAGATACCATGTCAGGCCCTAAAAACAGATATTTGCTGACCAAATTTATTTTGGCAAGAACACCATACAAAGACTGAAAGTTCTGCGGCTTTTCTTTACTTGGCGTTCAGAATACAGAACAGTCCCAAGAAAAGTTTATCAAATACTGATTCATGGATCTATACCTGCTTTTTGCATTCCAGGGTCAGCTTCTGTTGTGACCTTTAGGAAAACCTGCCACAGACAAATACATCTCCCGGTTAGGAATAGAACAGGTACAATAATCTGACCTCTGGAACACTACACATCATCCTTTAATGTAACAGAAAAAAATTTAGATATCTTTTCAGTACTCCTGCTTATTACACAATCAGAGGTCTCTTATGAAATATCTCAGAAAATAAAAAAAGGAACAAACTAAGATACAAAGAAAGACAGATTTCAGGATAATGAGTCATGGCCACAAGGCTAACATGAAGTAAGGCTTGGATCCTTTCTCTACACCCATCCTGAAGACTTTCTGAGTGTGCCACAGCATACATGACTACGTGTTGAAGGGGGTATCAGGAATTAGTAAGATTATGTGTTTAAGAACAGGAACTGTCTCAGAAAATATTTGGGGACTGATGGTAAGATCAGCAGATATTTTAATCCATCTGTTACCTCTTCAAGCGGTGTGTCTGAAACTCCAAAACTGCTGAGTCCCAGGTCATCCAATGTTTCCTCCAGTTCTCTGAAGAGACTGGCATAAGATCGCTGTTTGAAGTTTTTATTGGGCAAAAGGTAAATGAGTTCCTGACCAATGCTTTCAATTAATTTTGCTTCTGGGATATGATGATGAATTACTTCTGCTAGCTCATTCAGATCTCCTGTGAAAAGTCAAAACAGTGTTCAAAGAACAAATATTTAACCATGCTAAGCATGATTTCAAAAGCTTTTGTTTGCACTATACAAAAGAAGACTGCTCTATTACATAACTCACAGATATCTCAGTTAATTCTGTACTAGACTGGGCTATGTTGCTAATTATGCTCTGGAACTATGTAGCAGGAAACTATTTCAGGTCTGTTAATAAAGCACAACAAAATCTTCAGGAATATCTACTTAAGCTCTTCCCTTATGTAGAAAAGCCAAAACTACTTTTTCTGAGAAAGCCAGTTTCCTTTGCTCTAGATATGCTTCACTTTTCATTAACAAAAACACGTTTTGGTGCAGAGTAGATCAAAACTCAGTCTATACTTCTAAAGCACACAAACTTCCAGTTCATCATCTGCACGTGAGACCACATATACATCAAAAAGGGGCAATGGTAAGCAAAGCCACAGAGAAACCTTATCAAATTCATGTTACAATACAGATGTTAGGCACAAGTACTGAAGAAGTGGGCCTCAGCAGCATTGATCTGCAAGATGAGATTGCAGCGTAACAGGAGACATAGCTATGTGCTGGAATGCTGAACCATCCCACTTCTTACCATCCAGTTCCTGCTCTGGAGCTCCTTCTTTGTCCCTGTGTGCACAGCTGGAGCAGGAGCAGGAGCACTGAGATCCACAGCTCCCAATCGACTAGCAGGGACAAGCAACAGATACAAAGAGGAAAGCGCTTCACATACATGCAAAAGAGGATGTAAGGGTTGTCAGCCTTTGAAAGGCTTGAGTCAGTGAAAAATACGTCATATCTGGAGCATCTTGAACCTATTCTACTGAAAGTCTTCTGAGGACTGGATTAAGCAATGCAGAAAACATCAATCCACCTGCACAAAGCATATCTGTCAGTTCTAAATTGCATGCAAAATATCTGGGGAAATGCAATCAGCAGTTGCCATGAGTATACAGATCATGTTGCTACTAAGACTGGAAGCACTACTAATAGCAGAAAGAATCCAGATCCCTACTTCTCAAGCTGTGCGAGGCTGGTTTAGCTATGGATAAATGTAGACTCTTCTGGTGTCCGGGCTAGTTACTAGGCTACACTGTGTTTACAACGAGTGTACCGCAAAAGCAAGCATCAGAAAGACCTGTATAT
>VYZW01023404.1:1626-22688 GCA_013401315.1 Balaeniceps rex
AAAATCAAAGAGAATTTCTAATGAACAATGTCACTTTTGTAGCTGGTTGTGTTTTTATTACTTTATATTTTATTGTACTAGTTAAAAACATGAATTTTTGAAAAGATAAAGAAAACTAGGTGCAAAATATGGGTTGCAAACAAATACATACGAGAATAAGTACATTTTTAATGCATGGTTAGATGTGGGAAAATCTCTCTAGAATAATAGCTCAATCTGTTGCTAGATTCAAAGAGAAGGTCAAACTAACAATCAAAAGCCATATAAAAAGATTTTAGAAGGCTGAGTGATAACACAAAGAGCAACTGTCCTTAAGACAATGTTTTTTATGCTGCATATCCAGCCTCTGTGACACAAAACAAGAAAAAAAAAAAAACAAAAAAAAAACTAGAATTCGGCAATAATTAAAATTCAGCTGAAATGACATGCCCCAGGAATGGGTTGAAGAACAAGTGAAATAAAGAAAGAGGGCATATTTAGAAGGCATATTTATGCAGCAAACTAGATATAGAGGCAGCAATTTAAAGGTGGCAGGTTTCAAATCAGCGTACAACCATAGTCTCCTTGGTATAGCAATGGTGCTAACCATTCCTAGCAAGGTGGTTTTTTTGTGGGTTTTGTTCTCTTCCATTTGAGGCTTCTTTGGGTCTCAGTCTTTTGCAATCACAAGAAGGAAATGCATTTTAGAGTTACTGTTTAGGGCTACACAAACGCTTCAATTAAGTAATGCAAATAGATTTTTTCATTCTTTACCATGAACAGTTAATTATTTTTCAGTAACATAGTCTAGATGCCAGAATCCTCCAATAAATTTTATGTTGACTTGTGAGATAGCTGCTCAAAGAAGTTCTACAGATTATTGCTCTGTATTACAACTTAAAACAAACACAAAATTAATACAACACACAGTTAGTAAAACTGAAAACATACCATTTACTGAGGAAAAAAGAAGGGAAAAAAAAAAACAGAAGAACGGACATCTACAAAACCCACATGCTCATTTTCTAACGTGAAAGCTTTCATAACATTTGGGAAATCATTGCTATATTAAGGCTCCCTATGATTCTCCCGGAATCCTCTCACAGAAACAAGGATGGAAGAAAACACGAGGACAGAAAATAAGATCTGCAAAGATCTATGAAGTATTTAGGCAGGCAGAGTTCCCTTTGGCCTCTGAAAGACTCCCTAATTGACTTATCTAAATCATAAAAAATAAGCTACATCAGTGACAAAGGGAACCCAAGACTCTTGAACTCCATTTCTGTGCCTCATATAATTGGCCGGCATAATAGTAAAAAAAATTTTAAAATGCAATTGTAACTCAAAAAACTATACTACATGTTGCCACTGTTGGAGTATATATTGTCATATGGAACCAGTTATAGTTCCTAAATCCCACTTCTTCTGCAAAACCAGGAAAATGCTGTTGAGTCTGCCATGTTCTGAGTTTCAATCAAGCTCTCAGATAGGTCACACCATCACAAAAGTTGTTACGAATTTGGCATTACGGTTTCATTATTGTAAGAACAGATGTCAGTTTTAAGCAATACAGCATTGCTGTATAAAAAGAAGTGATTTCCAATACCTTGTTGTTGCATGATTCGCAAGAACTTCCAAAAAACAAATGTTGAAAACCAAAAAGCAATTTAATGATAAAGGCGCATACCAGAATGCAATTAAGCTAAACTGTCCTAAGTACCAAAATGTTTCTGCAGAAAGTAATTTTGTAAGAAATTCCTTCCCTTAGTACTTACCTGTGGCACCATTGGAAAAGCCTGTGACACTTCCCTTCACTCACAGGTTCGTCCGGAGTCCATTCAAGTCACTGTAGCTCCTGAAATATTAGTAAGAGAAAAACAGAGGGAATTACAGATCCACACCTTACTGGGGAAAAAGAGAATAAATAACAAATATGAGAGAAAACTGAAGCATTTAATTAGTTTTCACAGAAAAGACTGTGACCAGATGCTTAATTTTGATAGCAGCCACAGCCGGATCAGAATATTTATTACCAATATTAAGGTGGATTAGAAATTTAAATAAGAAAGGCAAAATAATATTCTTAATACAAATTATGTAAAGAACTAGCCAAAGCATTATCCTTGAACTCTGAGTACTATGAATTCAGCACATAATGTAGGCCAGTAAAATGACAGTAGCTAAAGAAGGACAAACATCCATACTTTAAGATGAGGGGGAAAGGAGGACAGGGAACTACAGAACAGTCAGTCCAACTTCAATTCTTACAAATATACTAAAGCAAATATTGGGCCTCAATATACCTATAAATTGTTTCTTTAACAGTGCACCAAAAACTGACTTGTCAGGAACCAACTGTGTCAAATCAGTCTCATTTCCTTCCTCAATGTGATAGCTACCTAGCAGATAAAGGGCCCAAAGTACATATTATCATTAAGGGTTTTGATGTGGTCCCATATCAATCACCACACGCAAACTAGAGAAATACAAACTAGAGAAATGTGATGACAGTACGGTATATTGTAAGTGCTCATCTGACTCACATTGAGAAGATATCTGCAAATCACTTTCAAACTCAGTGGGTATTTCAAGTAGGGTCCCATAGGAATTTGTTCTAGCCCTAATTGTATTCAGTATTTTGTTAATAAAATGGATGTTGAATAAAAAGCACACTTCTAAAGTACATTGGGATATCACTGAGACAGAAGCAGTTACCACAGGATAAAGAATAGTATACTGGGACCAGTTTGGCCACCCTATTTTTCAATTACGATGAAGCCGAACTGAAGAGAGTGCTGAGAACAAAAAGACTAAACAAGAAAATCACTACTTATGAAGAAATGCTAAGGAAACTGGGTTTGCTTCCTCAGAAAGAGAGGAGGTCTAGGTTCAGCCCCGCTGGTGCTTAGACAGCAATTATCCTTACCAACAGGCACTCTCTCTTGCACCCTTCAGCAGAATAGCACATAATTATTAGAGTTCTTCCTCCTGCTGTGCCACCCAAGGACGTGGTGAGCCTCATGCTAGCCCGAGAACTCACAGTTAGAAAAAGGGGTTACCAAACTGATTTCCAAGACTGAGACAATTTGCTCTACTTTTATTTGATCCTGCCTCTCTGTTGAAGCCCTGCCTAGATCTCCCGAGGTCACTTTCAGACCCTACAATTTCTGTTGATTCTGTTATTTTTATTTCCTGTTAAATAAAAAAAAGACAAAACCAATTAGCAAAATTTTATGAAACTTCTACACAGATAGCTGTAAGTAAGCCTTCATTTTCCAATGTTCTCTGTGAACTTATTCAGACTATGACACTATTCCAGCCCTTTACTTTAAGAATGTTTCTCTCCCACCCACCATGAATGCTAAGCCTGTCAATCACACTAACAACAACAAAATACATATGGGACAGTTTAAGGGGGAAGAGCAGACATGAGAAACTGCTCCCTTAACTTATTTGGAATCAACTCCAACGTGTGTGCCTGGGAGAAGAAAAATTAGTATATGGTAAGTCATGTTCCTTTCATTATTTTTGTATAAAATGGTAAAAAAAAAAATCAGTGACAGTGGCTCATATTTTATATACAGTAATATTTCATTGAGCTATTTTGCTCAAGTATATTTTCCCCAAGAGCAGTGTTCCAGTGTTATATCCAGTAAAATAAGTTGCATGCAGCTGCTATGGGTTTTTGCAAAGCAGAACTTGACTTTGAAAGTTTTGAAATAATTTAACACATTTAGTGCTTATGTTCATGAAAATATATAGTTGAATTTAGTAAGAAATGCCAGTAGTATGGTCTAGGAATCAGTTTTTATAGTGCTTATTAACAATTTCTATGAAATCACAAACTGAGAATGAACTTTATGAAACTCCAAAGAGCTGTAGCCTGTAAAAACATGCATCTTATGTGGCTTGCACATTCCAGACTGTAGGAAAAAAATTCATTCAAATATATGTTGTAATGATGTGTTAACCCTGCTTTATGTACAAGTTATGTATGAGAATGACTTTGTTTAGAGGTCAAATTACCTGCTACATAAAACGCACACAATAACTAAGATTCCTCTGAAATTTGGTAGTAATAGATGTCATTTTTGCTAAGGGGTCCAGAAAAAAGAAATTTCTTGATATACAGAATCAGATTTCTGCTTTTTTTGAGGAGTGAAACTGTAAACAGTACGGACGAAAAGTGATAATGTCTCTAGTTAGACACAAGTTTAAAATAACAGATTACACTCTGCACATGTACCCAAACACATTTATAAGTCTACCGGTGTCCATACCAGATCAAGATGCTCCAGGGAATATTCAGTAGCGAGTAAGCATGGCCTGCCCAGGGCTAGTGTTGGTTCTCATTCAAGTCTCTACAATCTGCTTGAAAGTTATGTGTAGGCACCTGGCCGTTTGGAAAGAAACAGCGTCTGTGGCCTGTCTTTATCTGCTGGATTCTGGAAGCCTCAATATTCTGCTCAGGGAGCCTCCGACCACAGCCCGCACAGCCAGCATGTGTTCAAGTGCACATATTTGCTTGGATTTCCGTGAAAGGTGATATACTGCATAGAGTAACTAGAAGTATGAGGGACCCAAGTAGAATTGGTAACCAAATCTGGGGTCCTTCTAGCCAACAATTCTTGAAATAATCCCCTTGAGGGTAGTGGAAAGCAAGGGGAAGTGCATGGTAATATTCTCCGTTTTTGTTGCACATACTTGAGGAAAGAAAACTACAGCATTGATCAAGCCAACATCAACACCAGCATCAACCGACTAGCTGCAGGATCCCAGATGAGCCGCCCCATGTCCCTGTTTTTTAATTTTTTTGTTGTCATTGACATTTTTAATCTGACTAAAACACAAATGGCAAAATATTTCTTGCAAGCTACAGTCCCTGTGGTTCAAGCACCTCTGCCACAGCCTCTTTGGGAACACAAAACTGAACATGACATTCCCAAATAGATCTCTCTCACTCAGTGGAGAGAGGTGAGCTGCACTGAGAAACTTTAGCCTCTTGAGACTACCCTCCTGAGAACCCAGAATACAAATTAAGGCAACATCAACACAGGCAATGATAGGAGAATTAGCCAGAAGTTAGTGTTGGGGAAGAGCAATCAGAGAGAATTCAGGTGAGCAAAGAGGGAGGCTTGGACACAGCAAGGTGGGTGAGCTTGCAGGGCAGAGCTTCAGCTCACACTGCAGACTACCAGGCAGTGTAGGAACATAACAGCGGAGGGCAGCAGGCAGCAAGGAGCAGCTCCTTGCACGCCAGTATTTCTGAAAATGTTACTGGCCTAATGGGCAACCATAGGAAGAGGAGCAGGTACTGCTGGCAGCATGCACTGAATTGCAAAATCCTTAAAACACTATTTTTAGTCTGCCTTTGAGAAGTTCTGAACTAGAACTGCTTACACCTACTTGGTAACAAAACTCAGCCTGTACTGCAGAAATAACAGCATTGCTGCACTTCACTTTATTCATGTTTCATAGCTGATGCCATCTGTTATTTTGTTGCTTCCCCTAAGCAACCATTAAACCTGTAACTCACACATATTTCCCACCCAGCTGCTTCCCACCCCCACTCTACATGAAGACCCTACTAGTGACACAATCACTCCTGCACTAAAACTAGGCAAGCAAAATTTCTTAAGGAATACATGCACCTCTCTCTTCTGGTCCTGTACACAGTGGAAGAGAGTATCACTCCCCCCCATCATCCAGGGAGCTGTTGCCTCCCTTGGAACAACTCACAGCCAACACTATGAAACACTATGAAATTCAACATAATTTTTCTTATAGTGTGCCAGCCAGACACTTTGGAGAGTATTCTGAGGAGGCAAAGCTTAAGTTGCAAGGGCTTCTATCTCAATTCTGCATTTCTGAAATTCCAGGAGTTGAGTTATGCTGGATTCAGTGTGCTGCAAAGTCACAAGATAGCAAAGAGTTAAGAGTATCCACTGGCAACAACTGACCTGTCAGTCACGCTAACAGCAAAAATACACACAGAAAAATCTGAAGGATAGCAGACGAGACATTTCAACTTAGCTGAAATCCATTTTAATCTTTGAACATGTGCCTCAAATCCATTTTGCACTGGGAAATAAAACAGGAAGAGTAATTGGAAAGCAGAATATAACATTCCTTGGTCTCTAGCCTTTTATGGAAGCTTTCATATTTCTCCTGTTGTGGTGACTCAGAATTGCTGAGCAAAATAATCTGGGTTTGCTTCAGCAGCTGCAGCTGCATCTTTGCAATTTTATTGCCCATTCTGCAAAGCAATGGCTCTCAGACTTTTCCCCCTTGCTCCATTTTAGAATACGCACCCCACCCCTTTCTCCAATTTAAGAATTGCGTATGCTGCTCCTCTCAATGTGGAAGTGTATTCTGTGTTAGAGGTGAAGAGGCAGAGAAGGGCTGTGAGCGGAGCAGGGATGCAGCTCAGAGATGGCTGGACAGGGACAGGGGTGGGAAGGGGCAGAAGTGCCCATCCTGAGCCTCCTCGGCTCTGTTCCCTCCCGACTCCATCTGAGCCCCAGCCTCCACTAAAACCATCTGTCTTCCTCCTCCTGCAGCCCAGGAGCGATTCCTGGCTGTGCCTGCCCAGTCCATTGCGCATCCCCCTCCTTAAAGGAGGTCCTGGTTCCAAATCTGGGGATCATTGGTGTAGCATATGTGACATGTATGCATGCAGCACTATGTAGAAACCATATCCAGACCAGTAAGTCCCTGAGTTCAAAATGTTTGGAGACAGAGAGAATACTATGGAAGTCTTACATCCTTGCCCTGTTTCTATACAGTTTCCTAGGTAGCTCAGTTCTGACCACAGTCAGAAAAGAAGATGCTGGGCTGGATGAGCTTATGGTCTGACTCAGTACAAGCATTTTATGTTAGCCCTACCTTTTGAAAAGATAATGTAGCACTGGAATGAATGTATTGACAATTTGTTCTTCAGCAGTAATAACAATGACGGGGGGGGAACAACAAAACAAAACAAACAAACAAACAAAAAACCAACTTTAGATGATACATCACCTTAGAGTAATTGTGTGATTTATTTAAGCCCAAAAGTATGATGCCCAGACTTGACATAAAGAATGAGATTATATGATGTGACAATATGGAAGTGAAAGTTCTGCAACTGAGTTCTATTTTTTCTGTCTAAACACCACAGCACAATATGTCAAAACCCCCAAGCAAGTCAAATGTAATCTGAAGGCAGATCCAAGCAGCTGGATCAAGGGGTTCAAGGTAGGCAAGAAACAGCTATCACTACTAATTGTTTTTGTAATAGATATGAAAAATAGTTACCATATTTAAACCTCTAAGATGCTGATGACTCAGAAATATTTTATACGCTGATTTTCCGCAGAATTGTTTAAGTGATTTCAGTAATGACAGATATTTGCATTTGTTGATATAATAACTTACAGTTTCCTTATACTGGAAAGAGTCACTCATAGAAGAATATTGGTACTTCCTAAATCACCCTTTATAGGCGTTCACTTCAAGTGAGCAAACAGGAAAAAAGTTGCAAAAAGGACTTCCTCCTAGGATTTCTACAGCAGCTCAGTAAAAACCAGTGAAACAACAGTTCAGTGTTACTCATATAGATCAAGTCTTTCTCACTGGATAGCAACATGGCCACAAAACTACCGTCTCAAGAGGAATTTGAGAACTGGACAGCTTTTCAAGTTGCAGATCTCCTAAGACAGGTACTGAATGTATATGTAACACTTTAGACAGTCCAGTCTATATTCAGCTAGCAGAAACTCTTACTGGATTTATCTTTGAAAAACAGATATCTTATCCTAAATCTAGCACAGATATTCAAAAGTACTGAAAATAGATTAGCCAGCAATTGTCACCCTCCAGAACTTATTCTTATTAATATTACATGAGTTTCTTGGTGCTCTCCTTTTTTACAGAAATTTAATTCATGGTAGAAGCTGTTAGCTAAGATCTCCTACGTGGCAAACCATATAAAAATGTTTGCTCACAGGGATATTTCTTATAATAGTAAAGGTATTTCATGCTCCAATTTATTTCCTGCTGGGAAGAAATAACCATTTTGCTGAAAGTGGGTCTAGATTTTATATTTGAATATTGCCTTAAAATTTACAGCTTGTCAATAAGAATCTACTGTTCATCTTTTCTTCTCAATGCATATATACCCACAGTAGTTGCTAGATGTTGCTTAAGTTTAAGGTACTTGAGCTTTTTTTTTTTAAAATCATTCCTTTGCCTGCTTGTACCTTTCCTAGTTCTGCAATGTCCTTTCTAGTATATGTAAAATAACCTGAGCTGCACAAAATATTCCAAGTTTGTCTTCAGTCATCCTTTCACTACTTGAACAATCTCCTCCAAGATATAGAAAATATATTGTCCCTGATATGCCCTTTATTGATATCAGATTTTTCCTTGTAACTTACTGAATACTATGACTCAGACTTCTACCTGTAACTTAGTTACATGATAAAGTCCATTCACTGCATTTTGATACATAGTCTCATTTTACATTCCTTTTGGGTTTTTTTAATGCAAGTTTCTCTATATGATTTTATATATAGGACTTTTCTGTCTTGTGTTCATCCTACTTCTAACTGTAGAAGCACCAACCTTTTCCAGTACCTGCTTTACACCAACAGTGAGAATTTATTGTCATTAAGGTTTCTCATCCTTTTCAGCTGAAGGAGGATACAATCTTTTTCAAGGAAAATAGTACAGTATTATGAAGTGTTTCTACACAAAATACTGTAGCCACATAAAAAGTAGGCCAAAGTTTAAAATGTTTATTTTTTTATTATTAATTTTCCATTTTGCCTTGTGCATAAATACATATGCTCATACATGTACAATTTAAAAAAAAAAAAAACACAACAGTTTTACAATGCAGATGTATCACAGGTGGACCATTGTCCCCACGTTGAGAAAGCTAACCTGGTTCCATGGAATTAATGCGTGCCATAATGATAACGTATCAGCTAAATTGCAAACTTATTACTGTGAACAGCTACTCAGAGGATTAATTAGCTCAAAGCCTTTCAGCTTAAAGGAAACCAGACTAATTAATAGAAGATATAATGATTTTAAAGTACCCTGTAATTCTACAGCAGAATACAAGACAGAAAATTAGTAACAATTGTTCAACAACTCAGAGGCTTCCAGGGAAATTTCAGCAGGCATGCCATAACTACTGGCTTCACACTTGTTAAGAGAGACTCTTCCAACTTTATAAAAACCTGTTAATGCCTATGCTTACACTCACATCACTGATTAAAGCAGCTAAGTGATCTAATTACTACAGTATAACCAGCATTAAGTGCTTGGCCATTCTGCGTATCAAAGACTAGCACTGGGCAGTAGCAGCCATTTGCCTGCAGCCATGTACAGAGCTGTTCAGCTCCTGCTACCAGAGCCTGAGCACCAGGTACTGCCATCATGTCCACAGTCAGCCAACGTGCCGGAGGGGCTGTGCTGAAACCCCCCTGCCAGAGACTGGGCATACACGTACATGAACCCTAAAATAAAGCTGTTAAGGTTGCAGAAACAAGCACTCAATTTTAAAAGTGCCAGTAGTGGGTTTACCTCTATAACCTGAATTTGCCCCCTTTGACATACACATTATGATAGTCTGCAATTGCTCCTTTGTGTGCTACCTTTTCCATTCACAAAAAAATGCCTCTTTCAATGCAGAGAACCCTGTGTGTTTTGTACACTACTCTGGGCCATTACAGAAATTGTAAGGCACGCAAGGCCAGGGCTTGCTAAAAGAGACAGAATGAATTCATGGTAATGTTGATTCAATTCTGCCTTGAATTATCAGATTCTGTCTCTGCCTCAGCTCAGCATTTTTACCTGAAGCCATGTAAGTCACCCAGAAAAAAACATGACATTTCCTGAGGGCTTGACTTGAAATTCCAGGCTCTGATTTGCAGGAGTGGCGAGAGTTGTACCCACAGTGGCACCTCTGCTCAGAAGGTAAAAATGCCAAAATACTGAGTATGCAAATATACACGTATATCTCACAGATCCTAAGTAGCTCTAGTTAGGCATCCAAAACCACTGGATACTGCATGAGTTTTATTTCCCATGCACCTCAACTCCCCTTACTAATAGAGTTTTCATCTCACAGGGTGGTCTTAGAAAAAGCAGTTAATGAATGTTTCTGAAGTACTTGGACAATAAAATGAGTGCTGTAGAACAGCTCCAGGTTGGGGGGTTGGGGAGCGGCAAATCATTCTGGGTTCAGAGAAGGTTTGAATACTGTGCGGTACAGGTGTACAAGACAGCAGACAAGCAGTGAAGCAGGGAGCACTGAACAGAACGTGATATATTGATATATTGAACAGCAGTTCAGGAAATTCACATCAGCTTTTATGTGCTGTGACTGAGGCTGAGTCTTCTAGAAGAGATATACTGAGGTTGGTGCCATTATATGTATGTACAGGACACATGTACATATGTACAGTTTCATTTTGGCATTTCCTTAACTTTGCAGACTTAATGATGTTTCCAAAACAGATTTTTGTGTGTTGTAAGTACAGAAGTTACTAACTAGCCATTCCGCAAAGTGTTCCAGCCTCACAAAAGGCATTTTCTATAAAATCAATAACTTCACTACTAAAAAATAATTAACCATATTGATTTTGCTTTTTTCTTCATAAATAAGTGAAGACAATAATGGAAGCCTGCTAGTCATGCACATGTACTTACTCCCCTGTTACCTTGCATCTACATTATAATCGTGACAACGCTAAGATATTCGAGATGCATTCAGAGTTTATCTACTTGGTCTCCATTTGCCATGTAGCCTAGTCCCTCTCCTCAGTACTGATCTTGATGCTATGGAATTAATGTATTTGTAAGAAAATGAAAGGTTCAGTTTCATCACTAAACACCAGTAGCGAGACATCTGCTTGTCGTCTGCTTGTCTGACAAGCTAACGATGTAAAGAGATCAAATTTTCCCTTACACAAAAGTTACATGCTTGATTAATAGCATAAGGCAAAGCACAAAAGCAGATCATCAGAGCCAATAAGTGGACATAGTGCCAATAACTAGAAACAGATAGGCAAAAGCTGAGAGCAGAAACTGTACATTACCTTGATTCTTTGCCTCTCCAGCAACATCAGTGCAACTGATGGCAAATTAACACATCCCACAATCATTGGTCCAACACCTACAGCAACCCTCTCCTTCGAATTGCGATCTATTCTGTACTGTAAATAAGCAGCAGTCTCCCAGTCATAGTATAAAAGAACAATTTATAAACTCAAACATAGAAATATTGGCTTATAGGCCAAACAAACTGTCTGAATATATGTCTAAGTATGAAATTTTCATATCAAAAAAGTAGATAAAATACACTTTCAAAGTTTCTAAGTGCAATCAGTTTCAAATATTCTAGAAATAAAGGATTACATTAGAAAACCCACATATTTCTCTGAGAATAATTTATTTTCACTCATATTCCTCTGCTAGTGTCTGAGTTAGTCATTACTGCTACAGAAATTTACAGCTAAGCATTACAAATACTAAAACTCATTTCAAGAGTAGTACATTCTTAAAGATTTCATAGAATAACAGAATACCTCAAATTGGAAGGGACCCATAAGAATCATCGAGTCCAACTCCCTGCTCCTCGCAGGACTACCTAAAACTAAACCATGTGATTTCTAGGGTTTTTTCCCCACTTTCCATGCATAACAGTGCAATTTCTTCAAAAAGCCAGGCTAAAACCTCAGTGAAACTTTTAGGACATCTTCAGCCTTGCTCCATTCCTTACTGCTTTTTAATAAAGGAACTCCAACATGTCCATTTTTTTTCCAAATTACTATTTAGTTTCTGTCATAAAGAGATACTACTTCTGGACATTCCTGTTTCATTTTAATTTATAATCAACACCAACCTTCTTAAGAAACACCACCACCACAACTATGTTACAGAAAAGAAATCCCATTTCTGAACCTGAATTCTTTCCGGCAATGCTCATCTATCGTGGGAACTGCAAGACACACTTAGCCAAATCATCTCA
The DNA here is from genome assembly GCA_013401315.1 of Balaeniceps rex. Taxonomy (NCBI): domain Eukaryota; kingdom Metazoa; phylum Chordata; class Aves; order Pelecaniformes; family Balaenicipitidae; genus Balaeniceps; species Balaeniceps rex. Next base: position 13,628 of record VYZW01023404.1, read on the forward strand.
TGCTGAAGCCAAGCAGAGGCCAGTGCATACAAAGGGTTGGTAAACAGGCATGTAACAACAGAGCTTTCTCTTATATAGCCTTCATTTTCCAGCAGTCAGTGTTATAACCATTTCCTGAGGTGGAGGCGTGGCTACTGATGGTAGCTTGTGACATAAGCTCTTTTAACTTGTTTCTAATGCTGGCCTCCTCTTATCCCACAACAATTAAACTTTCATCTTTTATTTCTGTCAGGCTCTTCCTTCCATTTATGTTACATTTGATGCTTCATAATTTCATCTTGTCTACTCCATTCACAATTTTATCATCCCTTATCCCCTGTAACCTTTCTTCCTAAGAAAGAGGTAACGCCATGTCTTACCTCTTATGTGGAAGTCACCACCTATTTCTAAGCATTACTGTTATTCTCTCCAATAATCTTTTTCTAATTATCTATGCCAAGTAGTATAAAGATTTCCACAACCCCAAGCATTTGAGCATGGAAATATTAAATAGTTTGTTTACAAATGTCAAGTTTCATACTATTATAATAATTCAATTTTTTCTCACCTCAGTTTGGAATGCCTGAATCTGCTGTGGTTGTAGAAAAACTGGGCATGAATGGATCTCATTTCTTGGTAAGCAAATATTTCATAAGAGGTATCATTCAAGCACATTTCAGCATATGGCGTGTATTCTTTACAGTGCCAGGAAATAATCTGATATTTTCCTTCTTTGTACATACTTCATCAATTGCTCTGATTTCCCATTTTAGTGGGTTGATTTACAACTCGGAATCGAGGAACCCCCCTACACAACATAATTTCCAGCCGGCCCTTCTGCCCCTCCGGAGAAAGTACAGATCTGCAGAATCAGCCATTAGCACACAACTGCGGCAGGGAATGTCTCATGAAATATGACTTGGGGGGGGGGTAAGAAAATATATATCATAAAGCCATTGTTTAACTAAAAAGCTTTTTATAAAACTTGCATGATTGAGAACATTTACTAATACAGAATTCTACATGAATTTTACAATAAAAGTTTACAGATACCAGGAATAATCTCCGAATAATTCTGATAACTCTCTCTCTTGACCTCTGTAGAATTTTTTGCATAAGAGTGTGGTTAATTGATTGCAACTAATTAGAAGAGAGGAATAGAATAATTCCTTGAACTGCGGCGATTCCTCTACCACTAACTCCGTTTGAGTAGCTATTGAAGTAAAAGACCTTTAAGATCTATTTAAAGGTAAAATAATTGTTATAACGTATTTATGCACTGCAGAGGAATTATGTTTGCTTGGCACTTCATTGCTCAACAAAGCTGTTTCCTGGATGCATCAGGAGTTATACCTGCTGTTTATGTTAACAAGGGCTCCAGTCCTGCAAAGTGATTCATTAGACCACAGCTACTCAGGTGCATGCAGGTTCACTTTGTTTAAAACTGCATGGCCACAGAGTAAAATCAGGTTTTACTAACAATTCATGCTAGCATAGTAGCACTAACAAATCTGTCAAATACAGACTGATTCCTGTCCCATTCATGCATTATAAATTGAATCGCTAAAGGTGCTGTAATCTCCATTGCTGGATGAGAGGGAGTGAAGTTAAAGCTAAGAGTGAATGTGTTGGCTTCTTCTGCCTGTTGCAAGTAGAACTGTGCAGCAGCAGTGGAAAAGGATATGAGAAATATTTTCAGACATTAGCGGTAACCTAATGAAAAGGCAAGTGAAAAAAGCAAGGGGAACAATGGATGATCTTTGGTGATGGTCTGCGATAAAAAATTTTTAAAAAGTAATATGATTAAAAATGAAAGCATTTGCTAGTATGTTCTCCAAACTATGTTTTCTCTTTAACACATCTTTAAAGATTATTTTGCACTGCAGAAAACATGGCAGTATATGCGTGATACAGCGAGCAACATCCATTTTTGATAGCATTGTAGAGAAAATGAGACAGGTCTCGCACACGGGTAGTAACCTTCCTACAGCTTTCATGTGTTCTTTAATTGAACTCTCAGTAGCATTGTCAACATGACAAATCTGTAATAAGGTATGCTTGAAACAGAATTAATTATGACAATACTAAAAAAATAATGATTCAAGAACCTATATTTTGCTATCATTAATAGCAATATTTGAGTAACTACAAGATGCTGTTCTCCTATGTACAAGCTAATACATATATTAACTTGTAAGTAGTTAAATCAATAGCCCACTTTTTTTATTCCAAGCTCCTAGTCTAATATACAAGAAGTCTATACTATTCCAGGAATGAAAAGTTCCTTCTCTGTTACAAGGTGTCTGATTTAGAAAGCACACCCTTAGTAGATCCACCTTAATATATGACAGAGTAGCCAGATGGCTAAGGTACACACTTCCACTCAGAAAATCTGAGTTTCTGTGTATACCACTTAAAGCTTGATTCCCTAACTGGATCTAACGGTTTGTGTGGAGGTATCTGGAAATCCCAAAATCCAAAATCCTGATTCTCTTATTGTGGCTATTTATTACCTTTGGCAAGAACCTTAGGTTTCGCACCTCACTTTATCATTCAGTTATAAGGGGCATATGATTTACTTCACTACACTCTGCAAAGTCTTAACAGAAGTTCAACATCACCTTTGGACATTGAGCTAAAAGTCACTAGAGAAAAGCTTGCCATCTATCACTAGATAGCAATGAAAAAAAAAAGGAAACACCACCCAAAACCAGAGAACACTTGAGCAAGCCTGATGCCATCTACTAGATAGGACTTGTGGGTTTACCTTGTAAAAAGCAAATACAAGTTTACCATGAATACACTTGTGCATAGAGACACTATGCACACGTGTAGATCTCTTGTGATGTACGTGCAGCATTTTCATGTGTCTACCCAATGTTAGATGGTTATTTAAATGCAGGTCTGTTTTTTTTACGAGATCTGTCAGGTATCACTGGGCAGAAAATTCCTTCTAGTCTGGCAGATAAAGAAGAAAGCAGCTCTCTGTGGTATCTTCATAGAATCATAGAATCATTTAGGTTGGAAAAGGCCTTTAAGATCATCGAGTCCAACCGTTAACCTAACACTGCCAACTCTACCACTAGACCATGTCCCTAAGCACCACATCTACACATCTTTTAAATACCTCCGGGGATGGTGACTCCACCACTTCCCCGGGCAGCCTGTTCCAATGCTTAATAACCCTTTTGGCAAAGAAATTTTCCCTAATATCCAATCTAAACCTCCCCTGGTGCAACTTGAGGCCGTTTCCTCTTGTCCTATCACTTCCATGTGAATTTAGTGAACTTCCCCCACTCCACAGTCAGAGAGGTACAGTTTTCTGTTTTACCTTTGCATGGTCTGAAAAACCGTCCTCTGTCCCTGGGCGTTGCTGCAGAAAGCACGTAAGAGACTGCCTGTGAAGGCTGAGAGGACAGCCTGAGCGGAGCCAACTCTATACCTATGAGCAGTCCTTCATGTTTCTCAGACAAGCCCTTCCTCTCACCATAAAACTCCTCCAGCATGCCACAAACCTCTGCCATGGTACTGACACCTTAAGCACATGCAGCACAGGCTTTTTATATTAGTGAGACATGACAAAACTGGGAGAGGCAACACCCCTCTGGGGCAGGCAGTGCGCTGGCCCGCTGGTGGGCCTCGCTGGCAGGTGTTTCCTGGAAAGCAACACGTACGGCCAGTGTGCTGCATGTTCATCACAGGATACAACCACCAACACACCAGATGCGCCTCTGTTTCCTGTGTGGTTTCAGCGAGGACACTCATCTTTTTAATTTTTCCAAAGAAAGAATGTTGTCAAATTTGGGGAAATGCTGTAAAAAATAATTATCCTAAAGCTCACCACTTAACTAACACAAAACTTCTTAGGGGGCCTTCCTGCACAACACATCCTTCATGTCAAATGCAAATTACATTTTATTTGAAAGTGAATCAGATGGATTTAGCTATTCTGAGGTCTTTTTGAAGTTTAAAATGTTCAAAGTCAAGTCATGCAGGCACTGTAGCCACATAATCTGTGATAAGTTGGCCACAACACCTTAAATCAATTTTGACTGGTTTCAGAATAGAAATAGGGTAATCAACATTTATATGGTCATTTCTTTGAATATTTCTTGCCTTTGAGTGGCTAAAAGACAATCACTTTTATAGCAATATTATATTCTGTTTTATAAACATACTGAGTATCAAACTGATCTTTTATAGGAAACAAAATTACATGCATTTTATAAAAATTTAAAAGTAATAGGTCTTCCTTTACACTTCTGTAGAATCTAAAAAATGCAAAAGGGTGGTATATTAGATCTGAAGTGTACCGTGCAGTTTCATTTTTTATCAATAGTACTATACTTGTGATAGTTATTCAATATGCAGGTCACATCTGAATGATGCTAATCTAGTCCTAATGTGCAAATCAGCATTTAGCCACAGCTGTGTTGCACAGAGCATATTATATTCGCTCTTGCTTTTTAATGTCTGAACTTGCTACACTGTACTCTGCTTTTCAGTTCCCTCTAAGAGTAGGTTGCTTGTTTGATGGGGTTTTTTTTAATTCTGTTTTGAATTCCCAGTGACAGATCGAAAAATATATACAAAAAACAGTGAATTTTGCCTTGAACTTCAGAACTGAAAAAAGGTAGACTTTCTTATTGGATTTGTATATAGAAATTTACTAAAAGAAATCTCAAACATAGCAAAATGGTCAGACATTGATTCTAAACAACTTCTGTGTATTTCTCCTCTTTCTTGCCATTTCAAAATGTGTTTTGAATCACATGGCTGGCATATGAGTGCCTTGGAGAAAACCAGACCCATTTTCTTCACCAGTACCCTACTGGGGATTTTTGAGTAATATTTAGAGAATGGAACCTGTATCTTCCTGTGGGAGATTCATGCCTCCCTGACAGTGCAAAACACTGCCAGAGCTTGCCAGGTTCAGCTCACTGAGGCTTTACTTTGACATCCATTTATGTCAGCACTGCTACTGAGAAAAAGCAACTATCATCTCACATGCTCGTTCCCATCCCTGCAACACAGAAGCGGCAGATAGGAAAGGACAAGAACCACATCTGCTTTCTCTAGTGACCACAACGACCAAACACACCACACCTAGAGCTCCTGTGTTGCTATGTGAATGTTGCAGAGTCCCACAAGACCTAAATCACTTCCCCAGTTTCAGCTAAGAGAGTGTTTCCCTATATTGCGAGTGGTATTTTAGCAGCATGGGGTAGGGGAATAGGTGGAAGGACAGATTAAAATTGGTTTGGGCTGCTTGGATATCTGTTAGGAAAGAGCTAACCAGCATCAGGTTCTGTTCAATTGGATCTGACATCCATCCCTGTATACTTAGTTTTACAAATAAAAATTAGACCATGACTGCCCTGAGTTTTGGGGGGGAATGTTTTCTAGGTCCTACATAAACAACAGAAATAAGAAAATTAAACAGCAGAAATTAGAAACTTAAACAACAGCAATAAGAAGCTTGCTAAATACTTCTTTATAACCTAATTGCTCTGGGAAAGGGCCAAAAACTCCCTTGCAGTGTTTTCCCCAGGTATCGAGCAAGCATAGAAAGCCTGCATATGAGTGAGGTCCAGAGAAACATGGTGCAAGTTGCAGGTACTGTTGAGTCACACTCTCGGGCTGGCTGTTGACAGCTAAATGCCACAATTCCATAGATAGGGTTTAATAGTATAGCACTTATCTCAGAAAGCCATTAAAAAAAAAGCTTCTTTACAATCACACAAAACCTCAATACGAACATTTTGTGGTACCCAAGTGTTTTGTGCGAGTAGAAGTGATGTAGGCATTGTTCGTCCTGCCTTTGGCAAGCACACAATGTCCCCACGGCAAAAATCGACAATTGTTCACCACAGAAAAGCGATGTTACAGAAATACATATTTCCAGCTGCAAAACATGATTAGGCCACGTTACTGCATTAATTTAATTCCCTTTTTGCACAATTTCTATTCTTCTGACATTCCTTTCTCCTGTTCACATTTATCTACCATCTGACACACACACCCCCTCCTTTCCGCAGCACATTTTGCAGGAGCTGAGCCTCTCTGTCTCCCCCCCACCTTACGCATCCTTGCCTTTGGTGCCTTCCAACACCTAGCGTTTTACTTCTGCTTCACTTTTAGCCAGACTCCTCCTTCCCTTTTCTCCTCAATTAGGTCCTATTGTTCATGAAAGGAAATTTCTCCTGGTGACATTTCTCATTGACGTGCAGTCCTACAGGCTTTCCTCATTTCCATCCTTCTCGGCTGTAGAGGTTCCCTCATCAGAGGCAGCTGAGCTGCCTCAGATGTGAAAGGTATTTTTTCAGAAACACCTTCATTTCCAGGTCTTTCTACAGACTCTGGGCTCACCTTCTCGATGAAGAGCCTGGATAATTGTAGGAGCCAGGCACCTTAAGAGCTTGAACTCTTTTGTGCAAAGACAAGTGATCTTGGCACCTATCCCTATAGCAAGTGCTTTACAGACTTTGAAAACACTGTTAAAATAAGCTGTTTAAAATTAAAGTTTCTCAGGGCAGCTGGAAACTGAAAATAGTTTCTCCTCAGGGGAGATGGATGCAAAGCATTAAAATGGAGGGCAGAAAATGTAACAAAGAGCAGATAAGTGCAATCTTTGCCCCTTCGCAGTTCTTGCAGAGCAATGCAGGGGGGCTGCCAGCGAAGGGGCAGTTAGCAACAGCTTCCTAGGTCACCCTGAACATCATCGGCTGTCAAGTAAGGAGGGGTTTGGCTCTGTTTCTTGGCATTTCTAACCAAGTAGGAAACTAAAAGCAGAATCACAGGTACTTACAGTCATTTCAAAAAGAGGAAAATAGAAAGGATGCAAATGTTGTTAAACATATAAAGTAACTAGAATCAAAGAGTGACCTTAAAGAGACGAGGGCTAAAAGGGAAATATTTTACAGCTTAGCACATCTGCTGCTTATCAATCATCTTCAATTAAGTAGTAAGGTACAATGGCATTACATATTCATGTATCTTCAACAAAGCATAAGGCATCTGTAAAGTAAAAGCAAAAACTACATATTTATCTTTATTCTTCAAAAACAAAACAAAAGATAAATATGAAGATAGGTTACTGAATGTAGATATTATTTCTGAAATCTAGGGCACCATGAAGTTATGCATCATTATCTGACACATAAGAACACAAGTGATTTTAGCTATCAATTTATTAATTTCAAAATATATTAATATTAGTAAAGAAAACACTGAAAAGAAAATAGTAGACTAAGATACAAAGTCAAACATTGTTATCACCAGATTCCCATGAACATTAGCTTAGAAACTGAATTTGTATCCAATCATTTTGAATTATTTTCCTGCTAAGTACTTTCAAATATCTCAAAAGCAATTTAATAAAACTGTCTAATGCCATGATCTAGCAATGTAATCCTGTAGTAAGAAATCCTGAGCCAGTACAAAAGTATTCATTGCAGGAGCGATGCAGTTCTTCTGACACAGAAGAACATTTCTATTCATATTCCAAATACTGCTGCCAGAAATTATTTGAACATAAATTTGTTTGTTTTATGCAGTAGCTGCGAATGATGGGAAGTGCTTGTCTGCTTTCCAGTCTTTAAGCTCTGGCACACAACAATCCAATCAAATTCTAAATGTCAAATTATTCATAATTACATTAAATATGGATTAAAGGAATATCTTTTGATGCAGAATTCTTTGTTCTTAAAGTTTACTGATGATTTTAAATGTTATTAAAAATATCCTTCAAGTCTTGTGGATCTTTCAAATTCAAGGAACATGAAAAAGAATGTGAGAAGTTGTGGAAATTTTTAAGCCATTGTGTCATAGTTTCCAGCATTTACTTTGTAAGCCCTGAGCTGAAAAATAGAAAAATTCTTCTGCTTTATTCAAACATCCCAGTTATATAAATGCACCCCCTCTGAGATCATTTTAGGAAATTGTCTTCAGAGGCAATTTGTGATTTGAAGAATCTTCATTTTGGGTGCTTTTGTACTCCTTCCTTCCTGAAAATCAGGAGCTTTTACAATGCATGCAAGTTGGAACTTCACAACATTAATGCCTAAAATCATTAGTCATTTTTAAAAATCTAGCCAGAAACTATAATCACTCTCCCATTGTTAAATACCAGCTGCTAACCATTTCAGAAATCTTCCAGAGTCCCTAAAATGTCACAATTTAGTCCTTCTGCTTTCATATTGGCTGTTTCCAATACAGGGCTATAAATTCCTAATTCCCAACTCTTTATTTTATGCTTGAAGAGGCAGGTGAGCATGGGAAGCTGATACTAAAGTGGCAAGTTCATTTTTTCATTGTTTATCTTCTGTACAAGAATGATCTTACAAAAAAAAAAAAAAGGACAGAAAAAAACATCAGTAGGCAAAGGCATATTGTAAGTTACATAAAGATTATTTAATGAAGTAATTACAAGTTTCGGTGACCAAGTCCCACAGGAAGTCAGCCAAATATCTCAAGCAGAGAAGACAGAAGATTTTCTTTTCTCCCAATATGTACTTTTCTTATTAAAAGTACTTATATATATATGCATATACGAATGGACCAAATTTGTCATTACATGCTGATACCTGCAGCTCTAGTGATGCAAAGCTCCCAAACTAGACAGTTATAGGCAGTTTTGTCTATGTTTGTCAATGTCAGTCAAGACAGAGAACAGTTGGAAAGCATCAGCTGACTGTGGCTTGTAGAAGCATTTGAGGAAGTTATACTTCATGCTCTTCTATTAACAAAGAACTAAACTGGAACAAACAATGAGGATTTCCCAGAGATATACATGTGGCCTTGTCTAAATCTGTAAGATGAGTACTCTACCCTTCTGGCACAGTGGAAGAAAATAAAGCTCAGGAATACAAGTTTTGCAGGAGCACTTGGCTTTTAAAAGTTAAAAGACGTTTTTTAAAAGAAAATGAGAAAGACCTGAACTAACTGGTGGGAACATGAATCAATTTGCAAGTAGCATTTCCTTCTGTAACTATTGTTTCCTATCAACCCAAAATGACTGAAAGAGATTAGAGAATTAAGAAGAGGAAAAAAAATGTCTTTTGTTCCTGCTGTGCATCCACAG
>VYZW01023404.1:26295-39099 GCA_013401315.1 Balaeniceps rex
CTGACAACCCATTTTACTGGCTCAAAACTACCCAAAGAAAATGTTGACATTTGCCCTGAATCCCTAGTTTCCTGCAAAGGGGGAAATGCAACACTTCATTTGTGCATTAGATTTATATACTACAGGACCCAGACAAAAGCAGATTAGAGAAATGTCTACATGTGCCAGCATCACGTTGCAAGTGAAGGAGACACTTCACTGGAACAAACAAACGAAAAAAAGAAATAAAAACCCCATCCTCTTACTTGAATGCTTTTGATTCAGGTGGTTCACAGAGTATCTGAAATGCGTCTGTACAAGCACAGCACAGAATTTTAAAGAAGCAATAGAAAGAAAAGCAAATAAAATTTTTAAGAATGAGGGTATCGTCCCCAAAGCCTTGGGTTATATTTGGTCATAGCATGTACACTCCCCCAACAGAAAGTCCTCTACCAACAAATTTTCAGTCTTTTTTAGAACTGTGCCATGCATTATTTATGGTGTTATTTCTTCCTTTTCCCTGTCCAATTAAATATTCTTGAACTTTACAGTGTAGCGCTACATTTTCTGTTGGGTCTTGAAGGATTTTGTGACTGTGCTCATGAATAAATTCAGGAACACAAGAAATTCAGGAACTCAACAATTAGGTCATAGGAGATTTTTTTTAATGTTTTTCCTATGTTTTTCATCATAACCCAAAGCACCACTTTGGTTCCAAATGGGAGAAATATCCATTTGGGCATCACAGATAAAATGCGTATAATCTGACATTTGCAGACAATAGTTGGATTTCCACAATGAAACACGAAATACAGTGCCAAGGCCAAGAATTTCTTGAATATGATTTTGCCTTTGTTGAGCTTCAGTTTGAAGTAACTCATATTCATGAAATATTGGATATGAATTTTAATCAGCTAAAGCCAAATAGAGCCACTTTTGTCATGCTAAATGGCACCCAGATCCACAGATACTTCACATAAGCATGGCCATCAGTCAGAAGGTCAACAACTATCCCAACATCCATCATCTGAACAAGTGCATGCTCACATACACATCTGAATGAGCTGCAGATTCTCTCTCTCACATACAGATAATAGTGGGAAGCAGTATTCATTTTACAAACATGTAAGAATGGGAAATGCCAGGGTCTCTTACTTGGCAGGTATGCAATACAAGAAAACGAGGAAAAACAAATAATACTTTTAATTACTTTAGATGGCATCTAGTCATACTACGCAGGTATGTTACATGGCTGGGTGATTACAGTCACATGTAAAAAAAAGTAGAGTTAAAGAATACTACAGGAAAAGAATATGGACTTCTTTTACTTAATGCTTTATTCTTCTGGAGTAGAAATCCAATGCTGTTGTTTAGGTTTATGTAGGAGGTGCACACCATTATGGATTATTTCATTAATTTATAAGGAGAAATTTCTAAATGGATTTTGTTTATCCAAGTCTGCATATCTGAAGTTTAAAACCTGTTCTTTCCTCCCCTCCAACTCTGAGAAAAATGTTAAAATACAGATTTAGCAACACCACCCATTCTGTGGCCATCTTAATTCATTAAGGAGACGAGTTTTTACATTTTTACATCTTAATTGCACCAGAAATAGCTACAAGTAGTTGTATCCTATAATTGAAGTGATCTGATCATTGCTAGTAGCTTTAGTCACTAAAGTGAATTTGGAAAGCCATGCTGAAAAATAGTACTTACAATATTTATTGAAATATGAAGGAAATTTGTGTAATCAAATTTGACTGGTTTTATCCAATAAAGTTATTTTATTTTGCCTGTGGTCACTTAAAAAAGGACTGGATTCACATTGATATGGGACTCATTACAAACCTTTTAACACAGTGGTGGATTAACTTCTAATAAAGATGCAAAAATTTGTCAACATTTGATATTTAATTAATTGACCCATATCAAAATTCATATATTTTTCTTTTTGTGTTCTTTTCCTGTTTTACAATTGTACGTGCCCAGTCATAAGGATGGCTGTTATATAATGTATGATCATTGCCCATTATTGCCAGTTGACTTTCATTAATCCATCAAACCATTTAGAGAGCAGCATATGATTTTTATATGTTCAATGTTAATTCAATTTCTAGTTTGCTTCTGCATGTAGACAATAATACATGACAGTCACTCTGCACTATAAATTGGTTTAAAACCTTGATTAAACCATTTTTAAATGGCACATAAGTAAAAAAGGAAATATTCACTGTAAGTTAAATTTCAGTATTAGTCAATGTTTGGGGGGTGAGAAAGGGAGAGAAAGTCAACCAGCAGTGTCTTTTTCCTACAAAGAAACTGCTGCCAGACACAAGGCTACTGGGGTTGGGAGACTAATTTAAAATTAACATATTAGTCTCTTTTGTGCTAGCATAAATATAATTTGCTTTCAGGTACCATCATAATGACAAGCTAATATTAGAACTGGTTGCAAATATGTGTATTGTATCCCTGGGATGAGCTTATTTTTGAAGCCATGTGAATCTTCAGAAATTACTAGGATGTGAAAGGACATTTGCATGTACAGTTTTGACCTCGTCTTGCTTTTTGCCCATTAATTATCTCAGCTGGTTTGTCTTTTAACATTCCAAAACTTTCAGTAGCTTTCAAAGCTCAACTTTTCTCAAAGAAAACATGCTGCTTTTCCTTTCTCCTCCCACTCTAAACTCTGCACCAGCTTCCTAATAGATTTAAACATACACTCACTGCTCCAAAATGGTCAGATGGTACCAGACTGAAATTCAAATGTTAATTTCATGAACCGCCAGGAAAGGAAACAGTGTCTGTATCTCAGTGGAAATTTGGGATTTCTTGTAAGTGTTTAACCTTGGTTGTCAACAACATGTTGGGTCATTGACTTGTAAAACCTTGAAACAAAGATATTTATTTTTAGACATTTTAAATACATATCCTACTATTTCTTTCACTGCAAGAACCACACTTGCTAACTATTGTAATTTAAATTTAAAAAATTGGTAGAAACAGGTTTTTTCTAAAAGAGATTCATGTATGCTTACATATAGTGGAACAGTAATTTCAGTGACATTTGGCATCATTTTTATAACCCACTTTTTAATTGCCTTGTTCACAAATAACTCGGGTCATATCAAGAAAGAGCCAAAAGAAAGTCTGTTTCATATCCATTCCCAAACAGTATCTAACACTATAAAATCAATGCAGAACATACTAAAAGCAGGATTATTCAGTCTGAGTACTTAGAAGCTTTGAGAACTTTGGATGCAGATATGGACTTCAATGGCTAACGTCAAGTGTCAAAGAGAAAAGACTGATACTTACATTTTTTGAAGATTCATAGTGCTGACAGAGAAGGTATACACTGAGTGCCCCAGGACCTTGAATAAGTACTCAGATCCAGCATGAAATCCAAATAAATAAATGTTTTTGTATAAAGACCAAGCAGCAATACAGAAGTAGAACACACACAAATACTATATCATTTACGTACTGATATTCTGCAGAGAAATATATGCGCACACGAACACCAGCAACTTTGTTTAATCTAACATAATAGGTCCTGTATCCAAAACTAGATCTCCTTTTCCTACTGAAATGCAACTAGTAGTTTAACATGTACTAGATAGATATACATCACTTGACAAATGGGTCATTATACTGTTAAATTTCCATACAAGATCAAAGGAGATGAGAAACTTTCCAAGTACCTTTTCCTTTGCTTCTTTCTAGCTATCATGAGCTGAACAGATAACGCCAGTTAAAGAAAAATCAAACCTCTCAAATTAAGTTACTCTCTACCTTTGTAGCTGTCCTCACAACAATCTATCATCCAGAAGCATCATTAGCATCAGACATGTTGCACTGACAGAAGACATTGTTTATTGCCTTGGTCCAGAAAAGATTTTAATTAAACCATTTAAGCACACTAACAAATCTAATGGCATCCCAGAAAGGCAGGAGATGTTGGAATGTGGGGAAGGAAGTGTTATGATTACAGGCCATCTTTCAAATTTCCAAATTGGGAAAAATAAAGCACATGTTTAAATCAAATATCCTTAACATCTTTGTAGCCAAGCACTTACCAAGAAAATTTCTAAAGCTCTTTGCATCACTGGTAACCATTGATTAATACTGTACTAGTCTTTGGCTTTGCCCCTTCAAGAGGTGGCTCTCATGATTTGGGGTTGCCCTGGCCATAAACCACTAAGCAGCACTCTGCACAGCATCACGGAGCAGGAGAGAGGTCACTGCTCCATGCTATAAGTGTCTTCCACCCCATCTTAGAAGTCCTCATCCAACTCACCATGCTGTGACCCAACACAGATGAGGTTCATGCTTTGAATGAAGACATCTACTGACACACAACTACATGTGGCTTTCTCCAGTGGCAGAAATAGCTTCTTCTGTTCAAGTCAGTACCACAAACTGCATGCAATATCGGCAGCTGGTCTCTTCAACACAGAACACTCACGAAGGCTGAGTTCTTACAACAACTTAGATTTAGCACATATGCTTACAGTACAGGATATTCATTGTATTGAATCTTGATAATACTGCTGCTGCCTACCTAAGTTACCACAACTGTATGTGGCGTTCCTTCTCCTACTTGCAATGAACTGCCAGAACCTTGAAGTCTATCTTTTCGCAAAGTTATTTCAGCTATTGATTTGCAGCAGCCACAATCTTGCTGATGGACTCAGTGATTACCCACTATTAGTGATGTTGTTTACTGTGGCTGAGGTAACATGATTCGAGCAAATCAACTGCTCATTTTTAAGATTCCTACAGATATACATGCACAACATTTTTGTGACTGTATGAATTAAAGAGTATCTATACCAGATAGCTATAACCACTGTGATTATTAAAATGAAGCTAAACAGTGGAACTAAAGCACTACCTCAAGAATATAAAGCAGTATCAAAGAAGGTGCAGCAAATCTATCCCACTATCCAAGGGGTACTTTCAAAGTTAAGTAGCTCAGCAGATTTCTGGGTGGGCGTATAAAATTGTTTCTTCAATTTAAATGCGCAAGGAGCTCATGCTGTGGTGTATTTCCAAACAGAAGGTGGCCAGCCATCGGAGCATTTGGAGCTGCTAGCCATGTACAAAGTCACATTTGGTTTCTGATTCAGCAAGGGCGTTTATTCTTATCATTAAGATTAGCTACTTCTTGTTCCCTTGATGAAATTTAATGTGCTTACAATTATGCATATGATCTTTCTTAATCTTTCAAGAATACTCTCACATATAGGTTTTGCTTTTAAGACTGCTGTTGCAGTTTTAAGATTGCTGACTGCTTCTGCCAAAGTATTTGCTCTAAGAGGCGAGATGTTTCTCACACCCCTTCTGTACAGCCTTTTCAGGCTCAGCTATTTCCCAGCACTTCTTGTTATAATTATTGTTTCTGTCCAGATGCAGCAAAGCGGAAGGCAGCTGCTGCTGCAGGCAGTGTCAGCAGGGAGCACTTCTGCACAGTTCCCAGGCCCTTGGCCAGCAGGGGAGAGCTGAAGGCCCAAAGTCCCCCACGTTCTGGGATTCTCCAACATTGATCCCATTGCTCCCAACAGCCTGAGAGACCTGTGGAGCCTCTCTATTCAATTATTTGTCCTGTATAGCATCATTTAAGTAGGATTATGACTTAACTTTCCCCAAATAACAAGGGTCCTTGCCAGTCTCACCTATCAGTGACCTGAGAATTGATTCCTGCTGTGCTATTTCCTGTTGTCATTTTCAGCCTCCCTCTTGAGAGCAGGATGGAAACTCTTAATACCCAGAAAAGAGAGAGAACTTTTGTTTCTCAGTGTAGCGCAGAGTGTCTTCCACCAAGATAGCCTTTGCTGCTGTTCCTCCTAAGTCAATATTCAAATACTGAAAATGCCACCACCACAACCATTTTAGCTCCTGCCTCCCTCAATTTCCTCAGTAAGCAAATTAGATTAAGTGAAGGGACAGTTTCATATCTGGTTAAAGGGGCAACGCCCCCCCTTCCACCTTTGCCACATGTTCCCATTACACACACATATACAAGCACAAAATTTTGCTAGCACTGGCTCCCACTTGGCCACAAAGGTGGTGCATCAAGGTTTTAACCAGATGGAAACTTTTTTTAATGGTTATTTTTCAGCCAGACCACTTCCCTAATCCAGCTCACCACACAACTGCTGCTGGAGGTAGAGGAAGCACAGTGCCCAGAGAATACATGTCTCCAGGAGTTTAAAGCAGCTGTGAAAAACAGCTTCAGTGAGAGATTTCGCACCAACCCAGACAACTGAAGATGCTGCTGCCAGGGACAGGGGTTGGTCTCCTCACCAACAATTTTCTCTGTGCCCCTCCCCCCCACACACCCCACTTCTAGCCAGAAGCTTCCCTTGGTTCAAGGGAATTTCCTTGTTTCATTTGCAGCTGGTTCAACTCACAAAAGGGTCAGAGAAGCACCAGACTCAGCACAGGGATGGGAGACATTCCTCCATGACAGGAGTCAAGGGAGAAGGGAGAGAGCAGGACTGGCCTTTTGGCAGCCACAAGCCACTGGGACATTGAGGTGCCTCATACAGCTTTCCTCCAGCCCTGCATGGTGGCACCTTGCTGGCTTCAGGCAGCGAGCACCAGCCATGCCATCTACATTTTATCAAACACCCTCCCAGAAATAGGATATGAGGTAATTAAAATAAAGCTTGCTCAGGTTATCTAGGGGCAAGAGACTCTGTCAGAGGTAGAGAGGATCCTGGAATATCCCCCGTGCTCCCACCTCAGCAAGCGCCTGGAACACAGGCCATGGTGGAGAGGTCTGCTCACTTAAGGATATACCAGGTAGCAAAACCAGATTGTTTAGGTAGGAAAAGATGAACTAGAAAGAAATTGCACATAACCACATGGCCAAGGGAGAGTCTTGTTTTCACAACAGTGTTGTTTTAATAAGCTAGATGCAGAGGGGCACCACTTGACTCAAATCACCTGCATGCAGTTATTGGAAGGGGAGTCAGGTAGCTGGAAGCAGCAGCTGGCCTCAGATGTGGTTCAGCCCTGTTGAAGGGCAAGATTATTAAAAGAAGCTGACAGTGTAAATCCTGTTAGATGTCACTATTAAACTGGGTCCAAAACTGGTCAACAGCCTATTGCATTACCCCCTTGGTCTGGGTCCTGGGGAAAGGTCAATTCCTAAAGCACTAGTTCTGCTTCCAGCAGAGCCCCATGCTGAGGACATTTCTGCAGCATGTTGTGTTTCTTGGAGATGTCAGGTCACTGGTATCTTGACTACAGACTAGGAGGATTTTCCAGGCCATTAATTCTTAGATGTGGCCAAAAATGGAACTTATGACACTTCAGTATTTCCCTTTGCTCTGAATCAGAATGAAAAGTTGCAAGTTTCCTGTAAAAGTGAAAATAAAATGTTTTGGAACCACTAAAGCAGTATCATTGACATGCCTCATTTGGGCCTTTTGCCTTGAATCAATTTATTTTGATGTTTTTAATATAACTGAGCCAAAATTTTTTATACATTCTTAACCATTCATGAAGTGAAAGGAGTCCTGCAAAACAGTCTAATTTAATTGATGAAGCATTTTTAGAGATAAATGGTTCTGCTAGAAGACTTTCAGCTGCCTCTTCTGAAGTCTCTTTTCTCAAAAAAAGAAGAAAAGAAAAAGAAAAAAGAAAAAAAAAATCAGACTTCCTAATCTTTCAGCCCACGTCAGCAGCAGGCTCTACTGGTTTTTGCTGAGGCTAAATTTCTAGAGGTTGTAGTTGTTTTTTCTGTATGTGGTAACTTGCTTCCTTTTCCAGACACTAAAACCCATTTTAATTTGCTTAAGCATATAGCAGTACATTACTATAAAGATATGGGAAGTGGCTTTATTTTCTGTGTTCCAGCAAGTGTCCTTTCGATAGGGACATGCAAATATAATGCTCAGCCCACAGAGCACTACACTGTCAGTGCAGAAGACAGTATAATTTTGGGAAGAACCTTGGAAACCTCTCATCTCTCCATCAGGTCATCCTAAGACTAATGGGGACACCCATGTTCTAGGAAAAATAACATGAACTTTCCCACTGCATGCACTAAAAAGACAGATTTATGTTGCAGATGAAGCTTTACTGCCTTAGACCAAGGCTATTTCTGCAGCCAGCTTTCAGGGAGGGGACCATTCATTCAACGTGTCAGATTGAATATGACAGGTTCATAAAAGTCTTGGATAGCCAAGTGTGTGCAAGCAGCTCCTGGGGTATAGAATGGGCTGGAAACACTAGGTCATAAACAAATAAATCATAGGCAAACCCACTCATAGCATATATGAGAACAAAGGATCAACTAGTTTAATCTTTCAAAGCAAAGATGGTTAACCTTAAATGTGTGCACCTAAGGTACTATTGCAAAAGGCAGTTTCTTCAAAATAATGTAAACCACAGGGATTCACTGAGCTACTATTGCAGGAAAACATCTTTATCTCAAATAAAAACAAATTTCTAAATCTCAACAGTTAAAGAAATGTGGAAGGGTATGTAATACAGACTCCCCAGCCTTGGAGTTCTGGCGAAACCATACAATATTTCAATGCATATTAAACGTAATCAAATCATTCATAAAAATACTTGGTTTTCACTTGAAATGACAGACCAGCAATACCACAAAGAGATATCCATCAATGATGCTAAAGTAATCCTGATTGTCCTAAAAAAAATTTAAAATACTCTACTGTTCCCTCCCGCATGATATACATCTAGACCTCAAACTCCCATAACATGTTGAAAAAAGCTCTTGGATGGTGACACAACATTAGATGAGCAGTTTTGTTTAGCTAAAACCATGCCTGGGGACAAAATACCAGCAGCACTTCCTGATGGCTGACAAATCCACAGTGGACCAGGAAACCCATCCCCAATAGTCCTATTTGCACTAAGCATTTCCTGAACATATTCCTTTGCTACTAACACTGCTACCAACACAGCTTCATTTGTACTATGCGAGGTCTTATATTAGCCAAATGCAGAGAAGGCTGCTGTGAAATCTTAGATATATCATGTATATCAACAATTCTGGTGCTACTAGCATTACAACCTTATGTTTCCACTACTTTGGAAAAGCACCAGTGTCTAAGCAGTAAGGAGAAGCCCCAGTGAGGGCAGACAAAGCCAGAGTGACTCTGCACATAGCAATTGGCCTTGTGTCATTGCAACCACTCCCACGCTCAGACCTGAAAGGTCAAAAGTATATTAGAACTGTTAAGCACCTGTGCTGGATTACCAGCTCAGGATAGATAAGACTGCATCGCCTAGCTCTGGCTGGCATGACTGTTAACAACTAATCTTGTTCTTACAGAGCAGCTCTGCAACAAACAGAATTGCTACTCATCTCTGCTCTCACGTTAAAGCAGTAGGCTCGCCTATCTGAAATGACAGCAGCTGTTTCTTATACCACTTCTATAACTGTGACTTTAGTTTCATTGCAGAATATCAACATTTGTGTTCAACAAATATGATTCACCGTGTTTTGAAAGTAACAGAGATGGAATGATAGAGGCAGCATAGCATGATTCACCTCAGCCTTAAAACTGCACGGAGCTATGTTTCGCTAGAATTATGCTACCAGCATTTTTTACCTCTGAGACATTTGCAACAGTTCTTATGAACTGAGAAGACTGTAAAATAAACATTTACAACCAAAAATTGACCAATATAGTTTGGCAATTCTTGCCACAAACAGCCAACCCTGAAAAAATAGACTATGATTTTTTTTCCCTTATTTTTGCCCACTTCTAATTACGCTTTCACTGAAGCACATTTTCTTTCATTCTTCCTTCAGATTCATCTCTGTCTTCACCCAGCCTTCTGTTGCTGATCTCTTTCATTGTATTGTTTGGCAGATAGATTTGAATGGTGCTTTTAAATTTTTCTGTTCATTAAATTGCATCCTTTGACTATAGATATGGCACCCCTAAGCCATATATTAAAATAATTTTAAAAATTTATATTTCATTTTTGCATAACTTTGCTCTTTTTTCCTCTTTATTAGTAATTTATCCATTACATATACAATAGCACTGGAGGGAAAGCTAAATTAAAGCCTCATTGGGGTAGGTATCAGAGAGTTTTAGCAAGGGTTTTTTCCTTCATAGACACTAAAATCTGAATAAGCTAGACAAAATGTGGAAGAAAATTAAAAAATATTTTTCAAATGCTATTTGAATAAAACTATGAACAAGAAATGAGGTTATCAACTATGACTCAGCAAAACACTTAAGCACAGACCCCAGCAAGTGAACATATCCTCTTGTCTTCAATGAGAATGATTTAAGCGCATACCTATACACTCTGTTGATTCAGAACCCACATGTCTTGCCTGAATTCATGTGAGATCTGAGTCTTGGCCATAAAGCCCAGCTTCCCCTCCCAGAAAAGCTTACACTTTTGAGTAATGCCACACCCGAGACATGCATCACAGCTCTGAAGCCTGACTTCTCCTGTTTATTCATAACACATCTAAAATTGGTAGCTGCCGAACAATTTCCTCAGTGACCCTGCTGAGATTCTTTAACCCTTATCCTCAGCTTTTTGGATGGGAATATTTTAATCCTAATGCCCCTTCCAAACTTTTCTACTCTAATGAAACTGTTCATCAGGATGACACTTCTGTAGTATGAGTCCATGCACTCATAAAAATGAACAGATGCCACGACCTTGCTTCACATAAGTGAGATACTACTAAAAGGAGCAAGATTTAATTTGAAAGGCTCTGTAACACAAAACCAGGATTTGAATTAGGCCGAAGTACAGGGAATTGCAATTTCAGTACGTAATGTAGTTACAACCTGTTAATCTGCTATGCAGATTGGTCTCACTATAAAGCCACTGTGCACACAAGTTCTCTTGCTACCACTAGATGTCAGTTTTACACACTTAAAAATGGATAAATACCTTAAAAATAGTAATTCTCCATTTACAATAGAAACATATTTCTTTATTATGCCATTCTTTCTGGACTGACCTTTAACTTTAAGGATTCCACATTTTATTTACCACCTTCTCTTCTGCTTTTCTCCCCCTGTGGGGCACAGTTCTCCTTTATCTAAGAAAAAAAAAAAGACCTAAAAAATTTCCGCTATGCATTTATTCCATGATTTATTCAGTCTGAGACACTCTGACAGTTTTTGCCAGATATCACTGGCAAAAGTCTATAGCTCAGGTTGTATTTCCAGAGGATAGGACTGAGATCTTATTCCATAAGGAAATTTTTATATTCCATAGGGACATTTTGACTAAGAAATGCCATATCTTCTCTGACTAATTACAGATAGTCTACTATGCAAGTAAATAGAGGATATCATTAACATGTATTATTACAATTTATGATTTTTTCAGGTTTTTACTCATTTTGACTGCCTAAATGTAGATCATTTTTATTTACATTCCACATTTCTGTCTCTCAGAAATGAAAAATGTAGCTGTAGATTCTTCCTAATCCTGGCTTCTTGCAGGTCTTTTTGTCAGATTCCATAAACATAAACAGGTCTTAACATAAAGAAGTTGATCATACTGAATACAGAGCTTTTGTAATACATTATGCATTTACTTTGCCATAACAACATGAAATTGCTTTACATCAAATAAGTCTGGGTTCTTACTTCTCCTCCAGAAAATTAGGAGGAAACAAAATTCATTATACCATAGCATATTCAAATATACATTAAAAGAGTATAGATATTTATATTTTTCATATATATATACACACACACAGAGAAACACACACACAAAAAGCAACAAACTCATTTCACAGCAAACCTCTCCAAACTGGTCCATGCTCAGAACTGGCAATGTTACAGCATGTAACTCACCATTCTTGTAAGGTAATGACAAGACTGTCACCTGACATGCAGCTTTACTGCTCAGATATTGACAGCTTACCTGGCAACACAGTATNCTTCAGACCTCTCCTGGATTGTTCAGGTATCATTTGCACCTGCAGCCATAACCATCTTATAAAGGTGCTTACCTACAAGGAGGGGCTGAAAAGTAAGGAAGGGGAAAGAGATGTGCTTATATGAACTTCAACATACTGTTGAAAGACTGTATCAACAACCTTCATTCAACTATATCAACAACCTTCAAAGACCTCTAAAAACTTTTTTGAGGCAATAACTCTATTAAAATATCCCTTAGCACAACCTCAGCTAGGAACTGTGAAAGCATGACAAAAAAAATCTCCAAAGCAAGCCTGGAGGCCAAAACATGTCAGGGCCCATGACTTCTGACAGCCACATTTGTGACTTAGAAGCCTTCCTCAGAGAAGTGCTAAACCTGGGGCAGGTGAAGGTGCCATATATGCTACACACTGTGTTACAATGTTTTATCCCATTCCCTTTACCCCCCATTCCCTTTACCTTCCTACCAGACTTGCTCAGTTTCCTCAAACCAGGACTCCATTTGCTAACTACCCCTTATCTACCTACCAGTCATCCTCTGCATGTCTCCAAGTCTGCAAAATGCAGTAAGACCCACCCAGCCAAGGCATGTAAGCCACCTGCACACGTGCTGACCATTTGTGAAACACATGCACAGAACCAGAGCACCTCAGACATGCCAGTTCACTGTGTGTGTACTGCACAGTCCATGTGCATGGGTCAGTCTAAACTTTTCCAGACAAAAATGCATAAAACCTACTTACAGGTCTGCAGCTCCAGATTGTACGGAAGTTTAGCTTCTCTTTGCTTTTGATGTAAGGCTTCCCCTTCCTCAGCACCCATGCTGGCAAGCAGCTACAGCAGGATAGGCTCAGATCCAAGACATGCCTCTGCAAGCAAAGGAGCGAGAGACACACCTCAAAAATTTGCA
>VYZW01023404.1:39805-53811 GCA_013401315.1 Balaeniceps rex
AAAAAAAAAACAAAAACAAACATACAAAATAAGGAAAGATAGCTTTCAGCTGGACCCATGGATGCCAGTCTCCTCAAACTTCAGGGAGGCTCATAGCTTAATCCCCTTATTGAAGACTATCTCAGAAAAAAAGGAATCAAGTTAAAACCCTCTATATAAAACATTCACCAGTATAGGAAGTGCTTAGATCCATAGCTTCCTCCTCTATCAAGCTCAATTGCTAGCTAAAAAAACAGTGCTGGATCTGACCATACACATAGCACTTGCCTGTGTGGAAAAAGCTACCTACAGCAGAGTACTGCTTAAACAGCAGATTACAGCAAACAACAGCTTGGAAGGGCAGTGAAAATTATGCAAGCTATTTGGCTACAATCACTAAGCAATTATACCTCAGCAATCTTAATACACTCAAGAAAAAGTTTAAAAAGTCTATTTTGCAAAGAAAAGGGAGTGAACAAAAATCAAATCCTCACACCAAAAAGCATCGCTGTTTCCTCCTCTTACTTAGAAGGGGAGGGGGAGGAACAAGGGAGGAAATAGCCCTGATATTGCTGGTCATTGATCTGCAAAGGCAATTTGGTGAGTCATCATTACAGCTGACAAAGTCTGAATGAGCCCAGATGGGCCTGTATGTCAATCAGATAGCTCAACAAAGTTTTAAATTTCCTCAGGAATTTGGTGATTTCGAGATCTGCTAGATCATCTGCTAATTACCATACACACTACATGTAGATATGCAGCTGCTTTTTGTTACAGTATAATTAGAGGCTAAGTATTAAATGTAGGGGCTTCTCTAGTGTCTGAAATGGCATATTTTCACAACAAATAGATCAAAGAACTTAAAGAAATGCAGAGATTCACTTGACTTTAAATACAGACTGAGGAAATATGTTTTCTCTGAGATCTTACATGTTCTCCACTTGATCTCCTTGTCTCATACACTTGTTATTAGTGTCTCATTTTGCATGCCTGATACAAACTCATCTATCATGCTGATGAGACAGTGAGAGACAAGGCAAAACAGTTTGGAATGGGACTGATGGCTGGGGGGTTATTCAGAAAAACAGGTAGAGATGGGCAAACATCAATCATGTTACAATAAAATCAGTATCACTGAAGTCACTGGAAATATCCATTTCAGAGATTTCACATCCATTATAGGTGTGCCTAGGAAGTCTTGGGAAACAACCAAATTAATTTCCTCTTCCTAGCACAAAAATAGAAGGAGAGTTAGAATTGCATCTATTAAATGGACACTTTTTCAGCCTGACCTATCCCCTGTTGAAATCTATGCTGATAAAGAGGGCATTTTAGCATTAGCAGGTTTCTGGACTGAAACCATGCAATCACACAGTTGGTCTGGGTACAATCCAGAGATTTTACTGGAAATTTTGCACTAAAGGAAAATCCATAGATAAAAAAAGTTTTAATTTAGATGAGCTTAAAACTCTGACTTAAGAAGTTAAGCTGCAAGCTTGAACATCGGAAGTACTTCTGCTGCTTTAGTGTCGTGCATGGTGAAAGGTATATGGAGCTACACAAACTATTGAAATGATTTGGCTAAACTGTTTACAGTACCCAAATTAGCTTGTGCAGCACTAGAATGGGCACCGTATGTGCCAAGGTGGCACACTAAAAATTCTATTTCTTTTTCATCCCCACTTTTTCATGGGTTGAGGAGTCATGCAGAAGTCTAGCACAAGAACAGATCAAACTGGGACTTAATAGTCTCCCAACCATTGTTAAAGTAATCTTCCACTCAGCCATTGTTATGCTAATCTGCTGATTTCAGTAAAAAAACCCAAAGAAATTCTGTGGTGGAGCTGGAAAGAGACCATATAAAATGGCTTTCTTATCGCTTTTTGAATGATTCATTAACCAGCATAATTTAATCTGCCACATGCCCAGTTAAATTCCAGTTTAACAATGTAGTGTGTACTACCAGCTTTCCAGAAAAGTTACAACAGGCCAGTAATAAAAAGTTAAGCATTAACCAAGATGAGACAACCATGTAGCTACAAAACTAAAAACTATTTTTTGGGTCTTTGCTTAGTTCACTATTAAAGATGTCATGCAATTCACTTCATGGATTGGTCTTGATTAAATTGATCTTTATTTAAAATACAAAACCTGTTTTCTCTCTTTTCAGAATGTATCAGATTATGAGCTGAACCGATTCAAAATAATGGACCAGCCGTAAGTTTCTCATTATTTTCTGCTTCCCCATTAAATGACTAATACTCTGTTGTACTCTGACAGTTTCTCTGTTAATAAATAAGGAAAAATTATATTTGAAACCTCCTGCTCATGTGAAGGGCATTAATTGATGGGGTGGAACTTTCTCAGAATTAGGACCCTGGAAGGTTTACAAGAACTGTGGTTCAGATCAGCTGACAAAAAAGTCTCCTCTGCACCAGCTGCTGGGTGATATTCTTACTCAGAACAGACAGGGACAACCTTAATATTAGGAAAAGTGCAAGTTCAACTTCTTCCAGGATACAAAAGCTCTTTACTTGTAGAGTGTATGAGGCCAAATTTTCAGAATTGGTTCATCTGCTGCTTAGGGATCAATTTAAGTGAGCAGATTATCAAAGTGCTATGTTGAAAGTAATTTGAATAGAGTACTGAATAAGAAAATACAGGTATAACAGTTAGGAAATGCCTTCGTGTAATTTGTGACAAATCAAGTTCATTTAGAAGGATATCCTTAATGTTCAAGTATATTATTTCTCTTGTATTACTGCACAGAAATAATATTAGGGAGTTTTCTCTATGAGTCAATGAAACCAAGAAGAGTTCAGTTTAATATGGAGTCTGTTGCTCTACTTCATCTAATGGTTGTTATTATTCCATGTAGCTTTTTTTTTCCCATATCTGGGAAAACACTATATCTATTTACGAAACCAGAATTGTTTTTCAAATCCCACTCTATTGGTAAGAAACTGGAGGAACTTGGAGGCATTCTTACCCATTAAAATCCTATTCCTATTGATAAGAATTTGATGAGAGCATAAGTTAATATTCTTCTGGGTTGTTTTAATAATTAATTAGATGAGTAAGGAAAATATCAAAGGACTTTCTTGAAAAGTAATTAAGTCTAATGGGACATCATTTTGAGAGAAAATGTAGAGAGCATGAATATAAAGTTAACCAAGGGTGTGATCTCTGTTTCTGTGATATACATTAATCTGATCTACTACAATATTGGGGCAAACAGAAATCTACTGAACTGAGACCAAGAGTTGCACTTCTACTGATGTGGGCATTCAAGCTTTGGATTCTCAAATTGTAAGTTGGAATAACAGATATGCATTCTGTTGTCAAGTATAAAACAGAAGCCCAGGGTAGATCAAGTCCAAAGTAATAAAACTCCTGAAATGCACAGTGTGGATGTCACGTCCCTAGCACCAACTTTCACTCTGTTGCTCTTACCACTTGCTATTGCAAAAATTGCCTGAGTTTCCAGCACTCGAACAGTTTGCATGTTTTAACTGTGAAAGGTCTACATTGATGCACCTAAGCCAGATGAACAGCCCTGTTCAAGCCTGTTCATACAGCAGGTAATCCCCAATGGACTAAAACACTAAGGATAGATAAAGAGGAAAATAGTAATTGCCAGACAAGGTGAGACCAAAATCCTGTGTTTCTCCTGGCAGTAGCCAGTGCTTCATGTCTCTACCTGTTATGAAAGTTTCTTCATGAGGCTTCATTAGACAGAAGCTAGGTCACCTGACATAGCACCATTAAAAGCTCTTTGCCTTTCCCATTCTAGTTCTCACTAGTGCAACGCTTGGTGTTCTTTTCTATAAGGAAGATTTTGAGTCTAGAAGGCCATAAATGCTCTGTGAACTAAAACACACAGTTATTCTACATTCTGCTAGGAAATCCCATCACAGATGTACCAGGAGCAATCTGCAGCCAAGCATAGGTATAATTCCCTGATTTCTGCACCAGATACCTCTACAAACTCAATGGAAGGCTCTTTTCCCTCTAGTCAATACTATACTTGTTCTCTAAGGGGGAAAAGATAACAGGGGCAGAAAAGACAAAATGCTTTCTCTGGGAAGAGTTTATTGTAGTAATTCTATTCTGATACTCTGAAATAAACTTTTTTTGCACTACACTTTTCATGAAGGCTCTTCTTATACTCTGTTAATTCAATTAGCATTGGCTTTGACAGCCTAATGACAGCCTGATGTAAACTAGTTCTCATCAACGCTTAAAGCCACAGGACTACCTAGATTGCTTCTGAGCAGCTACTGAATATAGTAGTGAAATTATCAAGGTGCAACCTCTACTAGTGTCCTATCCTATCCCTGAAATGCAATAACGAAAGCTTTCCTTTGCCACTTCCCAAAACAATAACAGAAGAGAGGTGCTGCTTTCAAACGTGGGACAGCAGAGTACTGAGGCACTAGTCCAAATGCTCTCTGGAGCTGGCTGCCAGGGTTGTGCAACAAACTGCTCTCACAGGTTTATATGTTTTCAACAGTCCTGACATCATGTTGAAATCTTGAGCTTTGCTTAAAGCCCTTCCTCCTGCAGAAGCACCATTGTATTTTTCACTCCACACAGCAGACTCAGTTGATACACTCTCACCCTGAAAGCGTGGGGTCACCCCAAACACTGAACAAGTTCACTCTCGAGAATGACAGTATGACAGCACTTTCCAGATACTTCCCATCGGAGAAGTCTCAAACATCCCACTGACTACAGTCATGGGCTCGTTTATTCAGTGTTAAAATTTATGCCAGGAAGAACACTACATAGAACATCACACCACATTCAGGAGCACTCTTTAAGAGAGCGCAGATCAAAATCAACCTCATACCACAGATGTTTCAGAATATTGGAACTTAAGTGCTTTCCAAACCTGCTGTCTTGCTATCTTTATTTAACATTTTAATAAGCAGTACAAATAAGATTGGTATTTATAACTGTGTTCAGCAAAACTGTCATATAAGCTATAACTCAGTTACAAACATCCATAATTTGGAAGCACATCTTGAGAAAGAAATGTAGTTACAGCTCAGTCACCTCAGTGTAGATAGTTCAAGACTTACAGTATCAGATGTTTATGCAAAAGTTGTTTCACCATGCTTTCAGCTTACTCAAGTTTCACTTTCCCAGGGACCATGAAATTAAAAGGCCTTCTTTATAGCTAATATGATTAGAAATTCATCCCAAATCAAACTCAGAATAAATCTTGCTCTCAAGTCATGAGTTCTGGGGACTGTTTTCCAAAATCAGGACTGGAATCTTTCACCACAAAATCAGTGCTCTTTATCACATGTGCAAATTCAGAAGCCTGTTCTGGCTGTGTTGGATTGCTAGGTAAATGAGAAATCTTCACCTGCAAATCAGGTATGAGATGTCAAGTCTCGAGTTTACCATTTGTATACAGCAACACGCAGTTATGAAAGATCCTGGATAATAAATGAGCTGTGATAAGGAACACATGGTTACAAGCTTTGTTTAATTATGGTGTGGGCAGCATTTGATCTCCTTTTCTTGAAATAAACATCTGCCAATTTTCACTGCTGTGAAAAATGTTACTAGTTTATTTTACCAGGAATTTATAGTACATGCAGAAAAAACTGATATTCATAAATCAAGTCAGTGTTCTGTAATTAAGATTGATTTCTAGATTAGTTTCTAACATCTATTTTTCATTTGTTCACAATTTTTAATAACTCCAGACTGAAATTTTTCATCCTTGCCTTCCAAGCAAAGGAGATGTCTTTTCCTGAGACACATGAATAAATTCTCAATTGTAAGAGATGTTACGTATAAGGAAAGTACCTTTGTAATGCTGAGATGTTCCACTTGAAATGTCTGCACTTGCATAATTCAAACTGCAAGAACTAGAAACATTACACATTCACTCCTTTTTCATCCTCCCCCCTCCACTCATATTTTTTCTTTTATTTCTTCATTAAGGAAGGTAAACAACCTAATGTGGAAAATTCACTTTTCAGCTCTTTCACAGCTATCAACATTTAAATCCATGGACATGTTCTCCACACACCAGGTGCAAAGGCCTGGATCCCCTCTTAGCCCCTTTGTAGCTGGTTCAGGAGAGAGTTCGTAAGGCAAAATCATTTGGAGTGATGGTGTCCAATAATTACTAAACCTGGATTTCATAAATGTGGATTTGAGACCTTGCTTTGCCTAAGTAAACTCAGCTAAATTATTTTAGCATTCCCTGCTTCCTTTCCCACCTGCAGTGTGGAAATAACAGTATTTCCCTATCTCACGGGTGCTATAATGGAAAAGCATCAGGAATTGTGATGTCTTTACCTAAAATAGTAAGGAAAACTGTACAACTGCACTGCAGGTGAAAGCTGTAACTTGCTTCCCAAGGTCCCATTCACCAGCTGTGATGCTACAGGGCCACAGGAGTTACATGCATTGGGGACATCTGAATATTGTGGGGATTACAGATTGGCCAAGCAGTGGCCAATACTGCCATCGCTGCAGCTGTGTCGTGGTTTAGCTCCAGTCGGCAGCTGAGCACCACGCAGCCGCTCGCTCACCCTCCCCCTCCCCGGTGGGATGGGGGAGAGAATCGGGAGGGGCAAAAGAAAACTCGCGGGTTGAGATAAAAACAGTTTAATAATTGAAATAAAATAACAATAATAATGATAGTAATAAAATTGCAATGAAAAGGAGAATGAGAGAGAGAGAGAAACAAAACCCAGGGAAAAGGGAAAAAAAAAACAAGTGATGCAACCGCTCACCACCCGCCGACCGACACCCAGCCAGTCCCCGAGCAGCGATCACTGCCCCCCGGCCAACTCCCCCCAGTTTATATACTGAGCATGACGTCATATGGTATGGAATAGCCCTTTGGTCAGTTTGGATCAACTATCTTGGGCTGTGCCCCCTCCCAGTTTCTCGCGCACCTGGCAGAGCATGGGAAGCTGAAAAAGAAAGTCCTTGACTAGCCTAAGCACTACTTGGCAACAACTAAAACATCAGTGTGTTATCAGCATTCTTCTTACACTAAATCCAAAACACAGCACTATGCTAGCTACTAGGAAGAAAAATTAACTCTCTCCCAGCTGAAACCAGGACAAGCTGCCAGACAGGCCTCTGTGTTTTAGGGGCCACCCCAGGCTTGCAGGCAACAAAAGAGGACGATGGTTCAAAGGGCAACAGACCTCCACTGGCAAAATTAATTCTAGTCTACCCATGATGCAGATTTACACCCATCTTTTCTCAACAATTTAGTCAGACACTTCAGTGCATTTTAACTCATCGCCCATGCTTCTAGCGAGAATCATTGTCTCAAACACTTGCATGCATAATGCATTTTCTTCCATTCATTTTACTTCTCATTAAAAAGACAGGAAAATTGAAGGCATAAACATTAAGACAACAGTTAAAATTAAGAATAAAATAAAACAGAAGTCGAGAAATAAATCAGTAAACTTCTAACAGACTACAATGACATTCAAATTTCACATGTAGAGAATTTTCTAATCCTGTTTGGAGGGAGGGATTACATAAGCATTATTATTAATTTTATTCTTAGTTAACAAATGTAGGATGTGCAACATGATACTTTCAGTTTCACTTTCAAATATTTTGATTTCTTGCTCCTATATTTTTATTTCAGTGGATTACTTTTCCTGTGAGAGTTAGATTGTTTCCATAAGAAATTATAAAGACAAAGAGCTTTTGCTGTCTCTTTAAGCAAGATGCAGCAGTACAGAAATCTTGTGACAATCTGCACTTGGACTTTCCACACTCCAGAGAAAGTTCCAAGCTGAAAAAGCAAAGGCGGTAGATGACTTCTACCCCAATATTTAGTAAGCAGGAAAGGTTTTCCCCTCTCCTTGGGATACACCATAATGGATTTTTAATTACCCTCTATCCTTTAAATACCGGTGCTGACTCAGGTCAAATGTTTTATGTCTAAATATGTAGACTTAGTTCCTTCCTTTCTTTAGTTTTTGATGTAGCTTAAATGCCACTTTAAAAATCTCCACTTATCCCCAAAACTGGAAAAGGCCAGGGCTGCAAATTCAGAAGATATCTCTTCCTACAATGACCTCCCAGTAAAAATGATACCTAAAAGAGACCAAAAGAGGTTTCTAGTATATGAGCACTCCAGTGTCACAGAAACATACTACAGGACACTTCCTTGGTAGATATATACATGCCAAAGAAAAAAAAAATGTATCTGAATTTGACTTTAAATCACTTTTTTATATATTATTTACTCATTTTTAGAATAGAAAGGCTATGACAAAAGTCTAATCAGGCATCAAATATTTACAGAGGCAGCCATTGCCTGCTGATTAGAATTAATTCTGGATATTCTTCTGTTCACAGGAGGATCTAGGAATTATTTGCTCAGCAAAGCAACAGCATCTTGCCTCCTTTTACAGCAGTAGAGAATATTACACTCCTGCAGCAGAAAGGGGGCAACAGACACTTGCATTACAGCAGTTTCTCTTCCATTCTGCCATGAGCAATCGAGACTTTTGCAATGCCACCAGTTACTTGAGAAGGAGGAAAGACCCCCTCACAGTTCAGGAGCATATTGTATTCCAAGTTCTTCTAGGAAGCTCACTTCTGCTCTTGTAACTAGACTGTTCACCATGCTATCTTGGATCTAAAGCCAGGCAAAACTGGTATTCTGAAATAATTTTTGAAGTGTTTTGCCAAAGCTTAACAATGAAAGAACGCAAAGATCACAGTGTTAAAAGCCTTGTGACACCACCATAGACCTCATGGAGTTGAACCACAGTTTAATCATAGCACGTTCCCCATCTCAGCTCCATGTCAAAAGAAATACCTAGTCAGGCGAACACAGACAGGCAAATTCCAATACTATGAGTCTATAACAGGGCATTTCTCTTAGTACTAAGGAAATCCAATCCAATCTTCTAACCAAGCTTTGCCATATTTTTGAGATTTGCCAAAAATTTGTGATAGTCTATGTTGGCAAAATATGCTGTCCACTGTTTAAGTCCAATAACATTTGATACTTTTCCACAGATAAACAGTGAAATTGTATTTTATGCATTGTTTATATTGAAAATAATGCATAAGGAAAATTGTACAAGGGAGAAACTATTTCTGTACATCACATTCTCCTATGACTGCAACCACACAGCAGACATTTTCAAATAAACTATCTTTCTAAACTGGACATGGAAATGCAAGGTGGAATTACATTAATAGTGTTCTAGGTGGGATGAAAACCAAGCCCAGTATAGAAGCCATTCAAGCTAGCAATATGTTCAGCTGAAGAGCAATGTATACCACCTTATGTTCAGTCCTGTGCAGTATGGCTTTTATATCATGAGCGACTCACCTCCTGTCAGCCCACCATCTGCTTATAGTTCACAAAACTCAGAGATGCAGTACTTAGGCAACAGCCTTACCTGTCTTGCAGCATCCCTTAAAATTTTAAATGAAGGATATTTTGAGCAAACACAATGTCTAAAATGCCCCTACTTCAGTGGCCTTTCTCACCAAACAATTTCAACTGCAGTTGTATAAAGGTACTAAGTAAAGTTGACAGGAAATAACCATGATTACAAGGCTGTCTTCGTTACCAAAAATAAAGATGTAGCTAGGAAATACATTTGGCAGAGCTTATAGAGAGAAAACAGACACCTGTATGCAAGAATCATTGGAAGTCACTAGAGACTGTAAATAAAACAGCAGTCAATCTTTGAAAAAGGTACTACAAATAGTAGCAATACAGTTCTCTTAAAAGTTGAAAATATACAAAAATACACAAAATATACAAGTTTGTATTTTCTGATCAAGTCCCGATATCCAGATATTTGCTGGGGTCTTACTACTTTCCAAATAGCAGTGGTAGCAGTTCAGATGTTACCATGCTACAGTATTGCAGCTATGGTTAAAGTGTAAACTAACTTGGCAATGTTTTAGTTCTTATGGTTCTGTGGACTATATTCCTGCCCCTGAGCTGAGTAGAAAGAATATACAACAAAAGACTTTCTTTATCCACATACTACTGTTAGACTGAATTATCTCTATTGCAGTGATGAAGAATGCCTCAGGGTTACAGATACATTGTCAGAGTTAGAGGGGTTTTTCTATTTTAATGAAAATTGCATCCAGAAACTCCAATGAAATAAAAGAATTTTGTCCTTTTTCCCATCCTTTCTTACTGAAAATAATCCCATTCTCAAACAGTTGAAATACCAGTTGGTATTATCTGGAGGTCACCAAAGAACTGATAGGATATGAAGCTGTCAGAGGAAATCCCAATTTTTCTTCCCAACACCCTTGATGCCTGCAATGGAACCCAGTTTCAAGTTGTCTCAGTATCTTCCATGGCACATTTTATCCTCCCTATCCCAGTTAGGAAAACACAGAGAGGGGCACAGAAGTTGCAGTCTTAGCTGGCTTATGTCTATATATATAATATATAAATCAGTGCAAGCCTAGAACTGTCTCCAGAGTCTCCTCCTCTTCTTCAGCACCATGATTTTCCATGGTGCTGAAGCCTGTTCAGGAGCCTGTTCAGGACAACTTCTAAATTAGAAAATTTTAGAATTGGTCAACCTTGCCCAATCTCCTTTCATGGTACCCTACCATGCTTAGCCATCTATGGAATGCCATTGGGTGGGGGGGGGCAGGGGGGGAAGGTAACAATATAATTATGGAAGTGTTTCTTTAGTATTGGAAACACTATCCTTATTTTTAGGGATGTTAAGCAAGATAAATCACAGATTCTTTTTGATAACAGTGTGACAGGCTAGTGCTAAATAATACTAGATGTCTATTAATCCTCTTTGAAGAGCAAGAGTGGATCAGCCTCTGAGAAAAAAGCATATGCTGGTCCAGCTGTAGGGAGAGGCAGGTCTCTAACAGTCAGCTTAATCTCACTAAGTTTTAGTGAAAGCAGAAACATTTTTCTTTGTTAGTACTCTAGACCAGCCTAAATAGCAATACAATATCAGTTGCGGAGCAACTCAAGTTGGGTACCAAAAATCAAAGAAACAAGTCACCTTTTTAGACACAGACCCAAATGACCTGCTTATGTTTGTACACAAAGGCAGAAGCAGAATCAGAAATGGAAGCTGTTGCGCAAATCACAAACTGGTTCTTCCCCATCATCATATGTCTGGACAGGATCTTTTTCCTCCACCCTGTCAGTTGATGTGCTTTCCTTTTCTTTATTACGTGGCTGTACTCAGACCACAGAGAAGAGGTTGTTGTAGTTTCGATTCACTGGTCTTTCTTCCCTTTTAGAAAATCATATTTCGTAGTCTGAAAGTGCTGCACTTGGGACTCAAAACTCAGAAGAAAATAACTTCTGGCTCACTCAAGCAATGAAGTGTGAAGGACTATTAAGTTATAATTTCATTTTAGCAGAACTCCACATGTGCCCCACTCAAGTACACACTGGGCAGAAAACAGAGCAGATGTCTTGGCTCATTTTGCTCAAGTCTCCAAACTGGAGTCCTCTCAGTTTTTGAAAGAAATACAATATTTAATTTACAGCATGTTATCAACATATATTTATACTTTCTGCAGGAGAGATACTTCGTTCTTCTCACTTTAGACTAGCCTCTGTGAAAATGAGTGAAAACATAACCTCTTTTTGCTTTTGTATAAGCATGCAGAGCTTCATTCATTAGTTCATGCGTTTGTGCTGCGATGGCCCGTGGTCTGTGCAGTATTTCTAAGATAATGAAGGAAAGTATTAAACTTTCATTCAGACTTTCTTGAATTCAGAAATGAGAACTGAACAGGTAAACGGTTGAGATAAGATACTAAGCCATGAAATCTGCAGTGCTTAAAAATGGGGTCAGCTAGACAAGCAGGGTAGAGAAGTTACAAGATGAGCTGCAAGGAGAAGTTAAGGGACTGTGGCAGGAGGGCCTGTTGCAGCTGCAAGCCAGACAGTTGGTGCTGTAGCAACCAGTCACTCGAAACAGCTTCAGGAGAGGCTGTTCAGCGCAGCTGGCCTGGCAAAAGATGAAGTGCAGTTGGTAGGAATGCCACAGCAACCCTTTGTACAACAGAATTCAGGACCTGAAACCCAACAGCCTGCACAGCTACAGGTGGCAACACACAGAATTAATAAATTTGACAAAAATATATATTTCAAAGATTTGCCCCAAACAAATGCAGAAATTGCATTCAGCATGCAAATAAATACCTCTTTACTAGCACCTTCCTCATAAACTCCCTTTCCAAAAGCAACGTCAACATAAGGAATGTAGATCTACCTTAGTAACAGCATGGACACCACCATGATGGTACTTGTGCATATCTACATCACGGATGGTATTAACCCTCGTCAACACATGATTCAGAGCAGCAGAGAGCCTCTCTGGATAGATCATCTGTAACCACCTAAATACAGACAGTATCATAATGCACGTATTTATGAAATTAAGAGTCACAGGCAACCTCCATGCTAGCTTTCTTGAATTTTCAGTAGAAGTACTAGAGCAGCACTTGGGACTACCACGTAGTCCCTACGTGGGTGCAGCGTAGGGACTAAGGAGCTAGCACTAAGCACAGGAGCTGCTCAGCTGCCAGAAGCAGGAACGCTGTGCTACTGGATGCTGCACGTGATCTGAAATGCCTTGTTTCAAGGTGCAGCTCTGCTATGTCTTGTTCCAGAAACTGCTCAGTTGTCACCAGCTCTGGCACTGTGGTCCACTGCACAGTGTGAACGCACTTTGACTTTACAATCTTGATGTTTGTTTACAATTCTTAGAAATAAAATTCAGGTATGCTTGGAATTCTTGAAGAGGTGAAGTGTTTTCAGGCCAGACTACGGCCAATCTCTTGCCATGCTAACAGCAGTATACGCAGCTTCCCTGCAGCATATTGCAGCTTAGGACTACTCAGACCACCTCTCACAGGTTATTTTATCAACCTTCTGGAGGACAGAGGGATGAAAGGACATTCTCCAGAGTAGTGAGGCAGTTCGGTCTCCCTGCCCAAAGCTGTCTTGGCCTGGGCTGAGGCTGCTGTTAAAACTTATAATGGAGCAGTATTGCCTGTTTTTTTTAAAAAAATATTTTATTTTATTCTTCCAAAAACCATGCCTGATTTTGCAAAGTCTGACAATCTCCTTCTGTTCCTAATAGCCAAGAGTTCAGAGGGGAAAAAAAGAGATTTTATGTATTTTACAGTTCTTATATTAGCTTTCCTGTTTTCCATTCTCCTCCACCCACTGCCATCGCGCATTTTAGGTACTCTCCAATGATATCCTTGACAGAGCATTAAGTCTCAGTTTCTTCTTCACAATTCTGGCACTTCAGTTTCCCCAGACACCTGCTACCACAGCTCTGTTATTTCTCCTATTTAGTTCCTCACTGCCCAGTTTCATGGCTTTTTATTACTTTACAAAGCTCTCAGAATACAGACAATGACCTAAAAATATTTTACCATTTCAGTCGATTTGCCTTACCATACATTTCATAAAAGTAATCGGATCCTTTTCTAAATCCCTGATCTGGCTGGTATAATTAATTATCTTTATCAATATATATCTTCGTTATCTCATTCCTCTGGCTCAAGCAATAATACTCTGAAGAAATACATGGGAATATAAGGCATATCCATGCTGTTGCTTTAATGAATAGATATCACAGTTCAAGATCACAGAAGTAGAAGGATTGTTTGTATTGCTTGAAATGTCAGCATGACCTACCAGCTATATTCCTTTTATATTACTGGTACAAATTATGTTTAAGAAATTATTCATAACTAGATGGTTTTTGTCCACATATAGTCCACAAATAGATAGATTTAAATTTATTTTGAAAAAAGATTCCAAAGTCAAATATTTCCTGTCATTATTTTGTCTTTTTAAAGAAATAGAAGTATGATTCACATGTACTGTCTTACAGGTATTCTCTGCTAGCTAATCCCTTTCCAGGGATTTATCAAAAATTACAGATAAAACCAAAATTTCAACAATTTCAGCTTTTAACCAAAAGCAGGACTAAACATATATGATATACTTCCATCACATTGGTATTTTATTGGCT
>VYZW01023404.1:53818-72424 GCA_013401315.1 Balaeniceps rex
ACCTAATTGGAATTTTATAGGCTTTTAGATTAAAAAAAAAAAAAAAGAAGCCCTCTCTAAGAAAACACTGAAAAATAACAAATGTAGCTAATTTCAGATCACAGACCAGAGCCCTTACAGATGATGTCTTTCCAGCAACACTTCTCTACCATCATCAAGGTGAATATAGTATCAGATCCTCTGTTAACCACAATGAATAATGGGAATAAATTCTTCTGGATTAAAGATGTAAATGGTCCAGAACCAGCCTAAGTCAAAACGTACATATCAGTATATATCTATACCTATCATGTACCTTGCAGAGTCCACAGGATTGAACACCAGTTTCTGGGAAAGCCCCACACTCTGTACAGATTTGAAGTGTTGTTCATTCACAACCAATGCACCAAGAACGCAGCCTCATGGTGTAGCTCCAGCAGATACCTGGGCAGTCTTAGAATTTATTCTATACCAAGCTCAAAAATTTGCTCCTTTATTACGGCATTTCTTTCTACTCTAATATTCTTGACTATTGGCTTACTTAAAGTAAAACAATCCTAGGTCAGATCAAAGGTCAAATTCATATGACATTTGTGACATTGGCCTGCATCAGGTGCCTAAGGAAGATATGCATGTGTATGAACAGTACATCACTCACTGAGTTGGTAAAACACCCCAATGGACCATGCTGAAACAAATAAATTTATGCTGTGAACTTTGATTCAGGAAAGTGTTGGTGGTATCAGTTGCACCAGGAATAAGAATAATAATAGAAATATATAATTTCTGTAGAAGCTCAAGATACTTGGAGGAGTCTTTTTCATAAAAGGGGAAATTTTCCTGTGAACAGAATGATGAAAGTTAACCGACCTTGAGGAAGGCTTAAGCTTGAAAGAAATCACAACCCTTCAGGAAGAGATATCTTAAAAACCAGTAATTTCTCCCTGGAAGACTCTATTGTATCACTATTGTCTTCCTATTTGCTAATTAATATGAACAATTTATAGCAAAAGCTATACAAATAATATACACCTTGTCAACAGTTTCAAATTACAAACAGTACATAGCAATCTAGTCTTCACTCATCAGTCTGTTTATAAACATATCCCTGACTCAACATTATTGTGGCAATAACAAACAGGACAATTTCAAATGTATAATATAACATCAGGCAGATTTCTACAACATGGAGAAGGTTTAAGTACCCAAGTCCACGCTGCAGATGTTGGTAAAATCCACCAGTGTCCAGAAATTAAAAATCTCATAAGACTATCATCTATGTATATTATTTCTAAACTACCAGTCAGAAACTTTCTTTAATCCAAAAATATTTTAGACAGTAATTTCCTCAATGCAGTGACCTTCTTCTTGTTCT
The DNA here is from genome assembly GCA_013401315.1 of Balaeniceps rex. NCBI lineage: Eukaryota > Metazoa > Chordata > Aves > Pelecaniformes > Balaenicipitidae > Balaeniceps > Balaeniceps rex. The sequence goes on from VYZW01023404.1 coordinate 55,173, forward strand.
CTATTAGAACAACATATAATGAAAAGGGATATTTTTTAACGAATAAGACTACTATGTGCTATTGCAATACAATGAATACTCAAATTTACATATATGTGTTTCTTTACATGTAGACTTCTATCAAATTTTCTTTCTTCTTTCACTTCCCCCTGAGTTCCCTTTATATTTTAAATCTGAAGGGATGACAAAAAAGTAGAAACAGTAATTCTGAAACCCAGTGTTTGATACTAAATGCAGAATTTTTTTCTCCCAATATACTCCGAGAGTAGAAAGATGCAGGCTCTTATGACCACAAACTTATGAAATAACTCTTTTAAATGCTGTACTACAAAATGCTTCAAAATAGGATATATAAAAAATAGTAACCCACTCTGATATAGTGTGGCACTCCTATTCATCTGCTACAGTTTTGTAGTCTTAATGCAATTAAAGTTACCAACTGTGTAAACATATTCTTTGCAACAGTTCACAAAATTTGCAGTCTTAGACAACAGAAAAATTTCATGGCTATAGTTACAAGTCTGAGCAATTTTTTTCCACAGAAGAGAGTATTCCATGAAACTCTATCTCATTTCACAGCATAGTAGTTTGCTACTTTTTTAAGTAATAAGATAATAATTTTTTTCTTTAGAAAGTCCCCCATCTCCTTTATCATTTCACTGTCCTTTTTTGAAGGCGGTATTTCAAATCTGCTATACTTTTGGGTGAGAAGGACTTTCGGAACTTTTTCTGTTTGGTGATATTTCTGCTCCCACAACATAGTGTTAGGCAATTCCAGTTATCCAAGAAACAGAAGAGAGCAGTTTTAAGAAGATGGATACACATGAAAACAGAAAAGACTACAGACAAAAGTATTTTTCCTGTTCCTAAGCAGGAACAGGAAAATGCTCAGACGGGAATTATTATGGTCAGTGAAGCAGTGCAGATTACCAAATTGTGCCAGAGAAAAGATGTGCCAACCATTTTCCTTGGCTGTATGTATTACAGGCCAATGCAGGAAAGAAGTGGTTTAAAAACTATTTGGTTTTCAGCATTTTCCAGGTAGTGAAGGCATCATGATATGTGTAAACAGTATCAGCGCTATACAAAAATAACCTCATTTTACGACATCCCTTTCATTTTGAAATTTGAAAACTTTGTGCAACCTTCTGTGTGTGTGAGTATACATGGCGATTTTGTCAGCCGAGACACAAACATATTTAGACCATTCACTATCTATGTCTGAATTCTGACTGACGCTCAGTAGGCTCATGCAGAAAGGAAGGACACAAAATGCTTCTCCTCCTCCATCCTCCTCTGCCTCATCCAAGTCTCATTCTCAGGGCTGGGGCCAAATAACACGCTCTGCTAAACACTCCCACTAAGGCCTCTTGGGTACCCTCCAGGGTAAATCCACACCCCAAACAGGAGGATGGACAGGGAAGCAAACTTGTCCAAGATTTAATCCAGTTGCAGCAAGAGATGAGGAGGGTAGAGAGCAAGGTATACAAGCCCCAGAGAAAAGTCAGAAACAAGAGCGGCTTGTTTCTGCAAAGAAGCCCGTGTCCCCACGCCCTCCCTTCCGTGCTAGATTAAAGCTGGCCAGTTACAAGTATCTCCATTGCAGTCACTCTTGACTGCTGGAAGGGGATAAGATTTGCAGACCAAGCAGCTGCACTATTCTTCAGAGTCACTGTAGCTGTCAGTTGGCTCCAACACAGGTCACTGCCTCCAAGGCAATCTGACCTCAAATGCTTTCAGTTTAACATTAAATAATTAGTCTGTCTGAAGGAGCAAATTTTGTGTTTCTGTGTGCGTGTGGAACAGATGACAGTAAAACTGAAAAGCAGAAGTGCAGCTTTTTACACAGTGGGTTTGTCCCCAGAGAAACAAAACACATTTTCTCCACAGGTGCTAAAATGAGTTTGCTCAGAAGCCCCTTCATGAGAAAATCCTACTAAATTTACTGTTTTCACATCTTTGCCTACCCTGCAGCACATGCCTACACATACGGCCTGTTTCCTCCAGTGAGCCTAAAGACAAACCCAAAACCCGTTCAATTAAATTCAGGGTTGCATTTTCAAATGCATCTCCTACTACTATTGCTATATGAACAGCTTTGAATATGCCATTTTGTATCCAAAGTGATAACAGATTAAAGCTTTAAGATTTCTAGGGAAGTTGCTAGGAGTCTTCCAAACTTAACACTGTGGCATTGAGCCATTTGACCCACAGTGAGGAGACTGAAACTTCTGAAAACTGGTATTATTTAAAAATACTTGGGACAGAAAAGTACCTTCCTCTCATCTGCTAAGACACAACTAAATGCCCACATGTAACTTTTCCTGTACAAGTAGTGTTTTCTAGTTTAAAACAGCTTATATGCATCCTGGAAATGGAAAAAATCCATTCAAATAGACTAGTTAATGAGAGTCTGAGAGCAATGCTTGGAAAAAACAGAGGTGTATTATTTTAAACATGAAGCAGCAGTGTTTCATCTGTTTATAGCAACCAGTAAGTAGTAAATACATAGAATGTCATGAGAAATCATGTTCCATAAACCCACGGTTTCCAAATACCAGCTATGGGACACTGAACGGTAAGTTAAGTAGGCAGTGTATCAGCTGAAATAGAAACCAAGGGGAAACAAAACTATGACTAAATTGGCATAGTTTTAAACAATAGAGTTTGAGTGCTCTTTTGGCCTGGTACCAAGTCCCACAAATTTGCATTCAGATCCATATGATCAAGCACAAAACCCTCTCAGGCAGCATGTGACAGTGTACTGCTAACCCTCTGTTTCCCCTCCGTTCTTCATCCTCACGGCATGTTGCTGGCACAGCTTCCTACAGATATTCTGAAAGCAGAAGAGATCAAATATATACAAAACACTTTAAAATAGCAGGCCTTTAGGAAAAATTCAAGCCTGCATCATGACTACAGATTCTAGTTCAGATTCAGATGGTATGAATTTGGGCTGTTTTCTAATTCAGATGTAGGTGGTATCAATTTGGGTTATTTTCACTAAACTTCCACAGCCTTGAAAAACAGAACTGTAGCAATCATTTACTGACTTTCACATGAACACAGACTGATCAAGCCAAATTCCTGCTACATTTGCTTTCACATTACACTGCTTCCATGGTCGGAGCTCTCACCTTTAGTGCTACCCCAGTAGCAGCACGAAGTCAGAGCTCAAACAGTAGACTCAAATTTTAAATAGAGACCTTTATGTATGAATAAGTACTCCCTTTGAAGTAATTATCAGAGTCTGAGAGAGATTTAAGACAGCATGTACATATAGGCAGGGAGAAGTACCTCTGAGCTAGGTGAAATACTATGACCTCAAGAGAGTAAAATCAGACACATATTTTGAAGGGAATTTTCAATCATTTTACATTTCAATCATTTACATTCAACATTGCTCAGGAGAGCTTACATTACTGCTCTTCTGTCAGGACTTCCTGAGGGAAAAACCAAACAACAGCTCACAAAGCTGTCTTTTAAAGAATAAAATGTGCAACATCTTGTGGTTCCCCACATCCCCCAAAAGTGGGGACATCAAAATGAAAAAATACACTAGCTACTTGAAAGACAGGTTGTACATGAAATCCACTTGAAGAATTTTTTCCTGTAAAGAACAACTTGACTCCTGAGTACTTCTAAGAAAAATTTTGGCACGATCTTCTCTATTAATATTGGAGACAAAATTTTGCTAATTGAGAAGGCGTTAAGAAATGGGTTTTCTACCGTGACTGAGAGAAAAAGTAAGTCTTATATGGTCTTGTTATGAATAAAATTGAAACCTGGTTATCAAACCAATTGCTTACTTCAAATCAGGTTTCTCAGCTGTTTTATATACATTGAAGGCACTAGACTGTATCTATGAGCATTAATGTAATCTGTAAAAAATAGCTTCCTCTTGAAATAGTCATGCATAGTTCATTGAGATCCTTTGATGCAGCACTGTCTCCTCAAAGCATTAAAATAAAAATAAACATTAAAAAGATTTACGTAAATTGATGTTTTAAACTAATCTATTTGCAGTTCTCTTTATTCACCTTCTCATTGCTAGATTTTTATGTTACATGATACAGTTTACAATTCTCTGCTTTTTATTTCAACTGTGTGAAATCCTGGAAGCTCAGAAATGGCAACTGAGAGCCAAGGCTGTACCTATACACTGGCTTGGACTTTTCACACTCTTTCCTGCAGCTTGATTGCCCGTCTCTCCTGTGTGCCACAGCTCCTGCCTGGGACACATTCCTAGGGTTTCTTGTCATGCAGAGGAGGCTATGGGCAGATGCTGTTGCATCACTGAGCCTCACCCCACTATGCAGTCAGGATGTGGCTTCAGCTGCCAAGCCAGATCAGGAACTCAAACAGGCCCCTAGGTTCCCTAGACTAAACATAGTCATAATCTGTAATCCACATGAAGACAATGGCATGAATGGTCTCCATAAAAAGGTGTTAGCATCAAAGCTTATGAATTTAAAAGGAAAACATGTACAGTTGATATTTTATATAACATTTAAGATTTTAATATGAATATTAGTGATATTAGTAGCTTCAGCAGGAATCCCTGACAAACCCCAAATCATCATACAAACCATGTATTGGAAGGTATTAAACTAGAGAGCATTAATTTAAGTGGAAATCGGAAAAAGCAGTCATCAAAGGAGTCGGAGGCAAACCTTCAGCCAAGAAAAACAATCAGTCTTGTCAGTGATAGTCAAACTCTGGATTTTGCCTAATGGTTTCTCTACAACGATTGGCTCTGTATGAAGATGCTTGTTCTGATCTAGGAACACCACTTACCAAGGACTAAAATGCTTCAGACAAGTCTTCCGATCCCTTGTTTCTGTGCTACGGGAGTTTTCTATCTACTCAAAGTGAAACCATAAATGTCCTTAACAATAGGGTACAGAAAACTGGAGCCCTGAGTAAACAGGAAATACCTGGCAATTCACAGCAAATTTTGACCAAATGAAGGTAGGATAATCACAGTCTCAGACACAGTTTGTTCCACTGAGTCTGGTTTTGACCATGCCTCGATGACCTCACAGCTCTTAAATAGAAAACAGAACACGCCGCCAGAGTGAGGCAGCATGTACAAGGAATGAGCCAGAGGGAAATAAACAGCAGAAAATAGCAGAGGGGGTAAAAAATAATTTTAGTTTCTGAACATACAAGATAAAGAAGTTGCTTTTTAAAATCTTTTTATTTATGAGCATAAATGGAGAATCACACAGTCATATTGGGAGAGGATCAGAGAGACAAACCCAGACTAAGCCGCAACACTTGCAGTGATGAGGAAATTATGTTGCAACAGTCAGTGGCATTTAGAAAATCTATCCAAGCATTTAGAAGGTCCTTTGAAAATGTCAATGGCATTTTGAGCATCAAAAATAAAAAACTGTCCATATTCTGTGAACCATTCTGCCAAGGGAATTTACTGGCAAATCCTGCATTACCTGTGTTAAATAATGGTGCCAGGAATTTATCCTGTATCTTTTTTAGTCATATACAGGAAAATAAAGTTAGCAGCTATCTACGTAATCACAAAAATGGCAGAGTCCGTGTGAATACGGGTTCTTAAAACATTAGATAAGAAAATACCATTTAGGTAAAGGGCTTGAATGATGATGCTCCAGAAGACCAGTACTGTGGGAACACCTCTGAAAAAGCCTCATCCAAGACGTCAAGATATATTCTCCTGGGACACCATTATGCCCCACACCCCTGGGACCTGTCCCTCAGCTGGGCAGTGCAGGCTGGTCCAGGCTGCCAGGCCATGTCTCAGCGGGCAGCAGCACTTGCCAGCTGGTGACCGTGCAGCCCACACCATCCCCGTTGGCCCCAGATGTGCCAGGGAGCATGGGGGTGGCACAGGCATCCCTCGAAAAAAATTCCCCTCTGCCAAGAACAGCACTCGTGGCTGGGGAGGAAGATTTCAAGTTAACCATCACTATGGTCAAGATGCCACCCACATGGTAAAACAAATGCCAGGTCCTGTTTGGCATTCTGCAAATAAGCACATTAGGTCAAAGAGGGACAGTTGCTGGGGTTACAACTACAAAATCAGCATGACATTATGTTTGCTGCATGGCTCAAACCTGCCACCACCTCCAGGCCCTCCTGGGGCTCCTGAAGAGGAAGGCAGGGTGTTTCCTGGAGTGGGGGTTAGTGAGGCACTGGCCCCCCTCCAGCCTGGGCCCCCGGAGACACCGTTTTGGGGTGATGAGTAATGCCGGAGGGTTGGAGGAACTGCTGCCGCTCACCTGCCCTGTCCCTGGTGCAGGTCTGCAGGGCCCTTCTCCCCAGCTGCAAACTGTGTTTTGCTTCTCTCCACGTGGACTATACAAAAACCCTCTTGACCACAGACAGGATCAGTCCCAATATGGGCCAGAAGTTTGGACTCTGAAACCACCTGCTGGGCAAAAAGAAGAGGCCTAGGGCTGATTGGAGGGCTTGGGCGTGTTCTTCTTTATTTAAGGTTTTTCTCTAGTGGTTGTCTTATCTTGTTACACCAATCAAGCTTTCTCAACACCAGGGTAGATGGCCAGATAGGCTGATTTGGAGGCAGACCAGAAAGAGCTAAGCAGGCAGTAGTCATCTTCTGGCGAGGCTAAACTGTTTAGATCCAGATGTTTTTGATGCATATACACATTTAAAATGGGAAAGAGGAGGAATTTCACTGTAACTAGAAAAGCTTTGTTTGACATTTGGGGGAGGGTGGCTTCCTTCTCTTAATTTCAGGACTTTGCTTGCACTTGACTCTCCATTGGTTTCCGAGGAACAGCATATTCCAAGGCGGCCAGGAGAAACCACTCTCTCAGATGCCTTGGGTTTAAAATAACTGTGGGATACTGGGTCCTGTATGTGCTTTTTGGGGAGGAAGGGGCTAATTTATTCTTTGCCCATGTTCTGCCTGAGCAAAGAGAGCCAGCCTAGACCACATCCCCTGGTACTAGTGACTTCTGCTAATTCTAGGCCAGGACTCTTTTCTCCCCAAGAAAAATTCCCAGTGCCAGTGTGTCTTGGTAGGAGTGGATATAAAGGGAAGTAAGGTATGCCCTGTCTAAGCATTCAGAGGGCCAGGACTGCGAGGACAAGCATTTACCTCCTTTCCCTGTACTGCTTTCCAGACAGGTAAAAACAAGGCCTGATGGAGTAGCAGGAAAGGGTTTGGGGGGTTTTTTTTGGCTACAAACTGCTTGTAGATATTAAAGTGAAGCAGGGCTGTGTATCAGGCCATGTGTGTGCATGGAAGAAGCAAGCAGGCTGAGGTATGACCAGTGGACAGGCCCCACAGCAGATGCCACAAAATCTCACGAACAAGTCTTATGCAGTGGAGACTTTCTTAGGAGCAACTTCTTGGCGGCAATACCAGTCTAAGCAGTCACACACCCTATTCCTCCCACCCCGTGCTGCATCCTCACAAACACCTGTGCACCGAATCAAATCGAGGAACGAATGCAGTTAAAACCCCCGTTTTTTGTGACTTTTTGCTGGATCGTTTGTAGTGGACTCTTTCCCCAGTCCATTTCACTGCACAGCTACACAAACACATGGGCCAGCAGATCACAGGGATAAGAGACCCTGTGTGAGCCACGTTGTCACCCCTGAGCACAGGGGACTCGGGGACTGCCCTGAGCACAAGCCATCAGCAGCAGCCCCTTCCTGGGAGCAGTGAGGTGACAGCAGTGCGAGGACAGGCGTGAAAGCCCTCCGCACCAGACACTGCAGAGCATTGAAACCACACCTGTAAACTGTTGAGTCAGGAAGAAACAAGGTGAAACCAGCACAGCAGTGCAAATGACAGGCTGCCACCAAAGATCTCAAAGGGAAATGGTCTGGGATTTCTGCGACAGTCAGGCAAGAGGCAGCTGTGTAAGAGAAATCACTGCATGAGCCTACTGAGCAAATCCCATATTCTGATACATGTTTAGATATAGCAGGAAGATTATATAAGCGAAAAGTAAAGCGACACTGCTGTTTATATCCACTTCTTCACATTGCCAGAGTGTTAATTTTAACTAATTCAAAATCAATTTAATTTTCAAAATAACTTTTAGGGAGTAAAATTGCCAAGGTGTCCAGTCCATAACCAGACACAATGCAGGGTGGAATTCCAAAGTTTTGTGTAGTAAATGACATTCAACATTGTTACATTATTCCTTAAAGCCCACAAACTTTGTAAGATACCCCAGAAAGGGCAATTTGTTCACTGTGGGCCCTCCCTAGAGAAATACTCAATGCAAATATTGAGTGATTTCCATGTTGAAAGCTCAGAGACCAAAAATGTCAGCCACGCCAAGATAAGAACAATACTGTCATCAAAGACACAAATCTCGTGGCAGGCTGTTTCCCCAGAGTCATCTGGACTAACCAGGAAAGTCTCCTTTGCCACTACATTTTCACAAGAAAAAACTCTAGTCAGTACAATCTGGGGAGGAGACACATCCAGTGAAAATCTAGCCTAAGCAGCAATGAGAATCTCCCCAAGAAATAACTTTGGGTGTCCTCAAAACATATTGTACCTATCAAAACATATTAACATGATAGAGATGTACATTTTTTAAAAAAGGACAAGTGGGTTTCCTGCCTAGAGCAGTCTTAGCTTATAAACTAAGCTGCAGACAGGCCAAAGATACAGAGAGCGACAAGAGTCATGCTCCAAAGGTGCAGAATTCAAATTAATCAGCACTTCAGGATAAAGGCTGAACATGAATATCTGTTTACATTGCCCCTCAGAAGCAACCAGCTGCCTATAAAGTTCATCTTTAAAGAGGAAAAAACGGGTGAGCCCAAGACTAAGCAAAAAAAATCCCAGGCTCAGGGACATCAGAGCCATAAAACACAGATCGGCTGCCTACATCTTGGGTGGGAACGGCCTCGCCCTGTGTCCCTGGAAGGATCAGGGTTTGCTCCTGCCTTAGTTTAAGAAACAGGGTGAGGAAACTTTTAAAAGCATGGGGATAACAGGATGGTTTTCTCTAGCTTTGCTGGAGAACCTCTGGGAAGGGAAAAGTTCCCATGACAGCATGTTGCTACCTGGCACATCTTCACCAGGAAGCGCAGCGGAGTGGGGAGGAGAGGGGAGCCAAGCGCTTGCATAGTCGCCTGGGGCTGGCCCTGGCCCTGCCACTGCCCACTGAAGCTTATCTAAACCTAACCCGCTGTAAAACCGGGGAATCCGAGCTGCTGGCTCACCTTTCTCCAAGGCCAAGCCAGTGCTTCTTCCCTAAGGCATTCCGAAAGGTCTAAAGGGAGGAGCGGATCAGCGAGGCCTCGCGTTTCCATTTCCAAAGGCTCCACCTCAGCTGCCGGTTCCGCAGCCACCTGTGCGCGCCGCCGGACGGGGCGGGGGCGGGCGGCGGGGCCGGGCCGGGGGCCCCGAGCACCGGCTCCCTCCCCTGCTAGCGCCTGCGGGCGGGACGGAGAGAGGCTTCAACAGCCCGGCACGGCAGCGGCCGCGATTTAACCCAGCGGAGCCGTTACGGGTAGGGAAGCTTCCACCACCCGCCGAGCCGCGGCAGTAGGAGGGAGCCGTGCGGCGCCCTGCCCGGCGGGAGGAGGCGGCCGCGCCGGCAGGTGCCGGGCCGGTGGCAGCGCAGCGTGTCCCGGCGGGTGCGGGCGCGGGCGCAGCGCGGAGCATGGACAAGCTGAACAAGCTGACCGTGCCGGCCGGAGAGAAGTTCAGGTAGGGTTGGGTCAGCTCCCGGTCCCTTCCGCAAGTGGGGAGCCGGGCCGTGCGGGGGCTCCTGCGGGCACGGAGCGGTGTGCGGAGGGGTGGCGGGGAGCCGCTTCCCGCACTGGAGTTAGGGAGGACTGGGAGACTCTGAGGCATGAGGAAGTTGGCAGAAGTTTTAGAGTAAAACGGAGTTATTACTGGGCGCCAGGGCGGTACAGGGAAGTGCGGAAGGTGAATACAGGTCTGGAGCAATTACTCGGACACAGATTTCGAAGCAAAATGCGTGTCTGCTTCATCTGCAGTGAAAAGAAGAATATTTTTCAAGTGTCTGTTTTCAAAGCTGTAAGAAACTCACTAAGATGCCTGAGCTTTATGCAAATTAGAAAAATTTAATTAATTGCTTAATGGTTTAATCAGAGTGTCCTATGAAGATGGCTTTTGCAGCTGAGTGCTGCAATATTTCCTAATCTTCGAAAGAACTGGTGAGATAGAGGGAACCGGAAAGCGGGAAATGTTCCTAAGTGAAGGAGAACAATGTTAAATACAGGGTTTGAGAGGAAAAAAGCAGAAGCTGGCCATTACTGAAGTATTTTTAGTGTGACTCGATTGGTGTGCTGGTGGAGTTGGCACCTCAAGGCTCTTTCATTGTGATTTCTTTTTTTTTTTTTCTGAATAGTTAAAATAAGTCCTGTTTCAGATTTAAGTAGCATGGAAACTTTTTCTTCCCCTGAAAAATAAGAATGAAATACTGAAAAATATTTTTTCCTAACTCATACTTAAGCACTCGATACTAATTTATAAACCATTCTCAAGTCTCCATCCCTCTCCCCAGAAGCCTTCACGCAAATCAGAATAATCCCTTGTAAAGCTAATTTTGATGGAAGGGCATTTCTTGAAATCTACTCTTTCCATACTGTTGAAGTATTGGGGGGGGGGGGACTTGAAAAGCTGCAATGACCCTTATATTCCTCAGCCAGGCACACCTAATAAAAGCCTAGCAGACTGCATCCTGCAGCCCAGGCAAGAACTCTGTGGAAGGCTCAATGGACAGGGTGAAGAAGACAGTGAATTTCTTCCTTGTCTGCAATTTATCACCTTAAATAGTCTAAAATGATCTAAATGGTGTCAGGGCTCAATGTTGGTCTGAACTAGCTATCTCAAGATAATAGATGAGTGATACAATAGAAAGCTTGATGCTATCAAGACAGTTACTGGTATGTAAAGAAATAAAACACACGCTCTCTGCTGTGATAAAATTGTAGCTGGGATGTATCTTCTGCACCTTTGCAAATGATTAAAGCTGGATTACTTTCAAGTATACAGAGGGGGGTCTACATGTGAGGGTTATAATGGTCCACAACTTGTTTGTGAACCAATTCAAAAGCCCTAAACCAGAAAGGCAGCCATCACACCCCTGCTGCATCTTTACGCTGGCTTACACTCTTCATCTTGTCTAAAGTTTTAATATTGTTGTAAAATAAGGAAGAGGAGGAGGTAGCTCTGCTTTCGTATATTATCTTGAAGTATTAAAAGCTACTTCTTCTCTCCTCCTCATGGCAAATTCACCCCAGTTGTGCCAGGAACGTAGGAGCACACGTTTCTCAAATGTGCGAGTGTTCTCAATACACGCAGTGGAAGTGCATACATGCTTCAATTTGAGCATGTCGAAATACCTCCTTAGACAGAAACCTGGGTATTTGGCTACGTCTCTTACTACAGTATCAGGATTTTAAAAACCTAAGGCAAAACTTTCCACGAGTACGTATTCATAGTATAAATTTAGGAGAGATGTGCAAATATAGGAAGAGATCAGCATAACATGGCGGCAGCCTCTTCTTCCTTCTTTGAAACAGCCAAATACCCCCTTGTGCTATGTGACTTGTTGACAGTGCAGCTGACTTCCTAATATAGCCTCCTGTCTGCATGGAAGACGTATAGATGTTCAGAGTTTGTACTGAATGTTACATGAACGAAACGGTTACGTTAAAAACCTACCTTCCTCCATATGCCAAGAAATGTTCCTACCAAACATAGTTTCAGTTTGTGTAATTATAGTTCGCATTTTTCTAAAGACAGCTTTCTTAAAATTTCTGCTTTGTAGCAGCAAAAATTAAAGTAGCACTGCTGTTGAGTCAGTGTCTGAGGGCAGAACTCTTGATTTTTTAAGTGTAGACCTGAAAAACTAGATATTTTGTGGTTTTGCTAAGCTCATCCATTCTCCGTGGGTATATATGAGCCTAACAGACCTAGCTTTTTCTTGCATTAGCAAGTCTTATGTCAGATCTGAATTTTTAGAATATTCCATTTGTTTATTTATTGCAACAATAAGAACTATAAGTGTTCTTATGTGCCTTTTTTACTACCGTGTTGTGCTATGGACATTGTTTGCAGTTAATGCACTCAATTAACTTTAATATCAGATGGACAGGAATGATGGAACTTCATGGAATTCCAGTATTATTTTTATATAATGTTTGTTATAAGGTATGCACAGTATTATACAAGTATTCCTTCAGAGTACATCGTGTGTTCTGATTGCTCCCATATAGTCAGAAAAAATTAATTCCAAGGCTTGGTTATTTATCATGAGATAAATTAATTTATGTGGTGCATACAAATAATTTGGTACTTCGAATGGTTTTCTGAAGTGTGGAGTGAATATACGAGCAATAGCCATGCTGTCATGGCAAGCTCTAGTGTGCCTTGATTTCAGCCTGAACTTCAGAAAAAAGTTTATGCTTCAAATGCACACATAAATAGATGCACTCATAATCAGGAATGGTAGGTGGCAAAGGTAACGGGAGGTTAGCAACTCAAAAGATACAGCACTAAACTTGCAGACTCTCTTGTGGTTCAAGTTCCTTAGACTATGAGCCTATGATTTCTGGTCTTTAAATAATTTCTAGCTGCTATATATGACTCTGTTACAGCATCTCTTCGGACTTGCTGCATTTTTTTATTATGACCACAAACCTTAATAATGACCCTCTGCTCACAGCTGTCTTTAGCTGTGTATCACAAAGTCCTTTTCAAAAGCATCAGTACCATCACTACTGCAGTGGCGGGCAAACCATGGCACGAACCAGAAGTGTACCACATGCTTTCACTTGCCTAAGGTCATGCAGCCAACAACTTCCAGATTGCAGACAGACTTTTCCAAGAGCACAGTTCCATGTTGATTTCAGATTACTTCATTAATTTGCAGCAGTTCTTCCCCCCACAAAAAAACCAAAATCACTATCTCCAACCATAACTCCCAAATGAAAAGCAAGTGGAAAAAAGCAACGGACTTTTTTTTCCTCAGATTAGACAAGTGTGTCAGTTTATTTGCAATATTTTGTTTTAACATCCCTTGCTAAACAGGAGGTTTTAAGCCCTAATTCTATTAAAATCAAGAGGAGTTTCCTTAAGGCCTGAATGTCAGTCAGTTGTCTATCAAATTTGAAGGTATTTATGGTGTTCACTAATTTTCTACTGATAGAGATAGCTCGACTCTTAACTACTAGGTCTTTTCTTTACCAGAGGATTTTCTGGTACTGTTCCTCTTGAAAGTGTATAAGCAGAAAATTAATTCATTTGGGAGTGAAGTGATATTTAACTGTAAACCGATACCTTCTATGTATAGGATGTTTTATCACAGGGAATATTTACTTTTTGAGAAAATGAATGGCAAATATCTGAACATTAGTTTTGCACTGTAAGAAAATATTTTACTACAGTAGTTCTATTAATTCCTGTTAATAGTTAATTGTAGCAAACTGACTTAGAAACTTAATCTGTTTTTTCAAGTCAAATTTTAACATAGTTTATTGCATCAATAGACTTGAACAAGACAAAAGAACAAAAATAAACTCAAGCAGGAAAGAAACTGGAGTTTCAAAGTAAGCTAGAGAATGTTCCCCATGACCAAACTGGGCACCAAAGTCCACATCCAACTTTAACATCTTTTCCTCTTTTTAGTTACATAGACTTCGGAGCAAATGCCCAGTTACTTGTACGCTGCTCAGTGGTCTAAAGGCCCAAATTGGAACTGTTCCAAATAGGAGATTTTTCCAGACCAACCCCTTCTAGTTGCTCATCGCTATCTCTTCTTCACAAGTCATGGCTCCCTTACTTCTGCTCTTCTACCTGCTCTGTTCTTTTCCTCTTTCTAGCAAAAGTCTCATCTGCCTCCACCCTTAGGCCCTAAGGACATAACAGCTGTGCAGGTCTTCTGGGACAGCACCCGTTGCCAGCTCCAGCATGCTTCTGTCTCAGCTTCCAGTTCCTACTGACAACTTTCCACTGCGCAGTAACGCTTTGTCACGACAGCAGCTTTTGTGGCACACCCACGTTTTAGCCCAACAAAACCTAGGCTGAATGTAAGGTCGCATGAAATCACAGTGCCAACAGTGTGCAGTCTTTAAAGTTGAATTTCATAGGCACAGGGGAAACATTTGCCATGCTGATGAGAGCAAACAAAAGTTCTTTCTGTAGGATGGTTAGGTCCAGTTTGCCATACAAAGCGTGGGATTGCGGTTAAATGATAAAACTGTATAACCTCCATTTCCTCTGTCAGCTTAAACAGTTCATGAATCTCTCTCACCTCTGGACTTTGGAATGGGATGAGATACGAAATGCAAACTTCCCCAAATATCGCTGTAAAAATCCCTTCTTTCGCTCCCAGTGTGAGTTCTCCAGTCAAGTGCTCCTGTTGCTTCTCCCTCTGACCTTGCTTCAGCATAGCATAGTCTCCACCCCATCTATATATGTCCTCCTTTCTTCCTTTCTCTCTGCACAAGCATTTCATTATAACAATCCCTTTGAAGTTTCTTTTTGTTTCTTGTTTATCATCCTTCTTTCCAGCTATGTCATCCTGCCTGGACCAATCTCCAAGCTGCCCTAAAAAAAAAAACCCAAAAAACCCCCAAAAAACACTTTTTTTTAAAAAAAAAAACCTAAATAGCCTCATAGTAAATTATTCTCATACAGAATTTCCTGCTGATGATGCTGTTTATAAAAAAGGGGGTTTAAGGGTGANAATTTCCTGCTGATGATGCTGTTTATAGAAAAGTGTGTTTAAGTGTGACTGTGATCTACCTATGTTTTAAATGAAAATATGGCAATGTGGACAAAGTGATGTGGTGTAATATGAAACTATGGTGAAAAGCCCTGGTTTAATCTCTGTATGTAGGTACCAGTGTAAGAGTGTAGTCTGTTCACAAGATCAGCTATGCTTATATAGTACTTACAGTTTCATGCTATTTGCGCTGGCAAAATTGTTCAGTCACTGGCATAGCTTATTCCACCACAGCCTCGTATGCACACTCTTCCAAATAAAATTAGGTCTTTTAGTGACATTGTGGTTTTGCCAAAATAACTGCCTACAGTAGGAGCGTTTTCCAACTATAGCAATCACAAATGACATCGACTTAGGCCTGTGACTGTCAGTTGTTCAGCAAAAGCTAGTAATATAGATTGGATCTAAAGACTTGCGCTTTTTTAAAAAAAAAAAGTCAAATAATAAATGACCAATAGCCAAGCAAATAACCCAGTAAATTNGTAATATGAAACTATGGTGAAAAGCCCTGGTTTAATCTCTGTATGTAGGTACCAGTGTAAGAGTGTAGTCTGTTCACAAGATCAGCTATGCTTATATAGTACTTACAGTTTCATGCTATTTGCGCTGGCAAAATTGTTCAGTCACTGGCATAGCTTATTCCACCACAGCCTCGTATGCACACTCTTCCAAATAAAATTAGGTCTTTTAGTGACATTGTGGTTTTGCCAAAATAACTGCCTACAGTAGGAGCGTTTTCCAACTATAGCAATCACAAATGACATCGACTTAGGCCTGTGACTGTCAGTTGTTCAGCAAAAGCTAGTAATATAGATTGGATCTAAAGACTTGCGCTTTTTTAAAAAAAAAAAAGTCAAATAATAAATGACCAATAGCCAAGCAAATAACCCAGTAAATTAATTTTTGTGGCCACAGAAAAAATAAAACATTCCAGCAAACTTGGCATAACCGTTTTTCACCATTAATTTAAAACTATACCCCATACAGCTGTGCAGAGTGCTAGATATTAAATCATAATATGGCATTGCAGGTACCCAGTGATATGTTGATCCCAGAACAAACCAGTTTTGTGTTTTACAGAATCGTTCAAAACCTACATACTGCACGCTACCTTATAATATGATAGATGCTTTTCTTTTGGAAGGCAAATATGACAATCATAAAATGTTGCAAAGAAGCCCTCCACGCTTGTTATGGCTTGTGTCAGCCATAACAGTGTTGGAAAACAATGTTAAGATTATCAAGAGGGGGAAAAAGCATTCCCACATTGGTAGAAATTGCTATAAATACTTCTTTATTTGAAAATAAGTATTGGTTTTAGTGGCTTCTTTTCTCACCTTGGAAAATGCCTCTGGTATTCGATTATCTCTGAGAGCTGTCTGATAGGCTTTGAAAGCAAAGCTCTTTAGTCAACAGTTGAAAAAGTTAATTGAGAGTAATGGAATCCAGTTTTAGTTCTGCTTTTGGTGAATGTAGTTTTGGAAAACCATTTAACCTGATCAAAAATCCTAATCCAAAAATCTTCAGGGTTGTAACAGGCCAGACAAGACATAACTAGAACATTTTTAAATGTCCTAAAAATTCCATTGGTTTTGCTTGCTGTTTAAAGGATGAGTGAAATCTGGAGTTTCAACGCTGCGGGCAGTCCCAGCATTGTGACCAAACCCAGAGGAAAAAATAAGATTTCAATTATCTGCAGAACAGAAACTGAGAAAATGACAACTTGTAGAGTTCAGATCATTTTACGTAATGTTCACAATGTTACGTTAACTGA
The DNA here is from genome assembly GCA_013401315.1 of Balaeniceps rex. NCBI lineage: Eukaryota > Metazoa > Chordata > Aves > Pelecaniformes > Balaenicipitidae > Balaeniceps > Balaeniceps rex. Next base: position 71,682 of record VYZW01023404.1, read on the forward strand.
AATTTTTGATATTTAAAAAATTTGAATGTTTCCTTTTAGTTTGTTGGACCAGTATTGATCAGGATTAAACTGTGCTTCTCCACTGTAGCACATTACTGTATGCACCAATGAGGGAAATTTGTGACCCACTCAATTTGATGTATTTAATGGAAATGTCTCAACACTACTTCTTTCATAGATGGAGTTTGACTGCAGGAATCGGTTAAAAGTTTTGCAGATGATTTATAAGTCCCTGATTATTAGAAAAGAAGGAACATATCTGCTCACTACGTATTTTTTTTCTTATGTTTTATGTGGTTTTTAAAATGATTGCTGCATTAGAGGACTGATTTTAGTTTTATATAACATCTTTTATAGTCTAAGCACCCTAAAGCATGTTACAATATGATAGATAAGCAAATATTTCTTTTAGAAAGCAAATATCGCTGGTTTTATGTGCTCAGCAGACAAGAGAATTAGAAAACTGAAAGTGACAGTATTTTCTCATTCGGCTGTAGGGAACCATCTGAGATTTTTGGTAGACTGTGAAAGGACTTTAGATACTGTGCAAATAAGTTTCTTTTGTGACGGCCATATTAAATGACTGAGGGGTAAAAGAAACTTGGAAATTCTGTTAGCATCTTTATCCTAATCTGTTAGTATATACATTTTGGACAAGTTAATTTTCCAGACGTAAGCAAAGCCAGACATGCAATGCTACAGGTTTATGACTTCAACCTAAACTATATACTACATAGTAAATA